>JAMPIV010022638.1:0-71887 GCA_024509875.1 Oreohelix idahoensis
GCATCTGCTTATCAACAACGATGGCGAAGCCCAAGTTCATAATAAATTGTGGTTTTACCTTTTTATGCGAAATATAACTTTGCCATTCCTTGGCAAAAGAGAATAAACACTGGGGTAAAGTACATACAACATGTCTAAATGATTATCACTTTTCCCCATCCATATATAGATCACTATTTCGGCAAAAAGCCTGCTACAACAAAACTCGGCATCCTCACAGGATGGCAGCCATGAATCACACCCCTTCGCTAGCGATACTTCCGCTGCATAGCCTTTGACCTTTTCTAGCGACAACCAAATTAGTTCGGCTTAGAAATGCAAAGATATCCATATATAAGACAGACTCGTCCTACTCATACAAACACTACGTATAAATTCAGGCCATAGATATACTGAAGCAAGAACAATCTATTCCTACCCAGCCAAAGAATAAATCACAGTAGGCCTAGAGTCGTCTGCGGAGTCCGATCGAAGATGACGGACTATTTTCAAGGGAAGCAACCCAAAAATGACTTCTCCTTAAGCACTTAAAAAAGGAAATACTTTGCTTCCAAAATATTTGCGAACATAATAAGAATATAAATGTATTATATTGCAAGATAGTAAAAATTGCCCTTTACAATGGTGCGTTGGTCCCAAGAATGCCAATCTTCATAATATTAAGTCATTATTTTCGTCTCCTCCTATTTTAAGACTACCTACAGCCGATAGGACGTTTGTCCTTCGTAGGGACGCCTCAGCAATAGGGATCGGGGCGGCACTGATGCAAGAGTATTCTGAGACTCTGCATCCTGTAATGTATGTCTCGAGAAAACTGAATGCGACAGAAAGGAATTATTCTGTTCTAGACCGAGAATTGCTAGCTATGGTCTGGGCAATTCTTAAACTCCAAAGATTCCTTCTTGGCGCTCATTTTGTAGTAGAAACCGACCAAAAAGCTCTCACAGCTATGCAGAATAAGGATTTGAAGAGTTCGAGATCCACTCGATATGCTATTGCTCTTCAACCTTTTCATTTCACGGTACGAGCTATCCGTGGTTTGGATAATGTGATGGCAGACATATTGTCTCGATGCCCACATGAAGCTACTTAGCTCTTTTGTCTAGATCCACTGTTACATATCTTAAGTTATGATCTATTCTTACAATAACATGCTTCTATAACACTTGTTGTCACTTTGCTTAAACTCATGGTTATGTATTGATTACTTGCTTTCTCTGTTACAGTCTTCGGTAAAACAGAGGAAGGCTTTGTTTCATATGAAATAAAGGTCGAAAAAATTAATGTGGCCCACATTTATAGTTTAGATATAAATTAAGTGACTATGGTACATTATAATATTCTAAGAAGTGTACTATTTGTATTGTTCTCAGAAAACCGGTGTGATATGTTGGAACGCTGTATAACTACGATGACTTCTATAGACGTCCTGATGTTCCTTGAGGATTTTGCTTACAAGACATCGCCGGAATAGAGCATCGTCTTGTTCTTCTGACGTCATCAGATATTAGTTCTATACACATGTATAATCATATGTTTGTAAAAAGAATTTAGAAATGTTGTTAATGATTGTCCATTTGAATTTATGGTTATATACTCATTATACGTCGTGAGATTTCGATGTTGGTGTAATCTCTTAATGGAAATTGTCATTCACCATTTATGCACATATTGATATAAATTTTTGTTGTAACATTACCTGCACTTTTGAGTTGGTTGGTAACACCTCCCCGGATATATTTACTTTGAGAAAATAGTTTCTCCTATCTAGTGAGATTTTTTCTTCTCACCAGACGCTCTACTGTGCGTCGATTGGATCTGACATTATGATGTTATATTTTTTGGTGATCCTTTCATCGGCGCATTACTCATGCGTTATGAGCTTAATGCACCTGGCTCATAGATGTATTTTAAAAAAAAAAAGTGCCATTTTTTTCCGCGGGAGGTGTGGTAATGTTGCCGTTATCTTTGACGGTGGAAAAAACTCCAACCTAATGTATGTTTGGTTTAATGTGATCAAAGAGGGATAAATGTTTATTATCTTTCTGTGACAGATTTGTCTGGTGATTATCTTCTCCTGTCTTATGTTGTCCTGTCTCAGGCAATGTCTTATAGTTGACATGTCTTAAGTCTATTTATAGGATCATATACGGAGTATCTTTATCACCCGTTTGGGTGGAAACGCCTGGTCTGAGTTTGCCTCGATCTGGTCCATGCTCTATGGGCATGCGGGGGTCTTGGTGGCAAAAGCCTGGAGACTGATTCAGAGAGAGTGTACCTGAGGCTTAGAACGGATGTACCGATCCGTAGATTTTCTCTCTGCCAAGTTTTCGATAGGGATTGGAAATTCTGGGAATGACAGTCTTGTCATTCTTCCGTCCCTGAGTATTTCTTTATGCCAGTATTGGGCTGTGTTGTGTTACCTTAGAGTGTAAGGATTCTTTAGAAGAAGGTAACTGAAACATTTATTCGATCTTTTCGTCTCGTTTAGATCTTACAGGTACATTTATCGCTGATGGCGACATAGTGAGCGAAGCTCACAAGGAGTTATTATACTGTACCCCAGTACGGCTTCATATTTGAAAGACTAGGTCTAAGTTGACCTGTTACACACATAAGCCTAAGAATCAATCTTTATGGATCCGCAATGCAGGCGGAATATGGTTTGGCAGAAAGTATATTTAATCTCAGAAGCTTGTGTAAACTGAGAGTAACCTGATTATCGGGGGGCCCGCGACCTGAGGCCTGATTTCGTTGTCATCATATTGGTTCCCCGTCGTTTACGGCCTAAATCTTCTTCCACCAGAATGACAGTATCTGGCATTGTGAGGCCCAGTCTGAAGTCTTTTTGCTAATTGTTAGGACAATGGCATTGACTTTGTTTTTAAATAATTGATATCGCCCGTACTAAGCAAGATATTTGCTAGGGCTTACCTGACGGGGCTCAGTCAGGGATTAGAGCTATTGCATGAACAGTAAACAATGGTAAGACATGTTACATGTCTGGGATCTGTGATGCCTGAAGCTGACCTTGTAACTACACATATTATGTACACCGATCTTATTACTGATGACTGTTTCGTCCATCATCATCGTATTATCGTACGTCATGAATAAATATTGTAAACATCAGCAGCATTCCCTACTTCACTGACTTCTACTTGTGGTTGTGTGAGTTAATGTAAAGACGGTCCAAGAGCCTATACGGCCTTCGTGTTATCAGCACGTTAATTACTCACTTACACAATCAACCAACATTGTTATACAAGTACTACATGTCTGAAATCCTACATGAATACTGACATGATGTATGTGTTTTACTATACCCTGGCGGCACCTCACGCTAGTGACCTAATTCCTCGCTACTACTTGGTACTGTCCAGGGACAACACGACACGCTTAACGTACTAACATTCATAAGCGCACATCAAAACAGTACGTTACATCTGGGCATTTACACTGAACAAAACTGTCTACATCTGAAAGACACTCTAAATTCTCCGGGTCAAACAGACTTTTTTTAGACAGATATACACCGATCTTTTCTATCTTTGGGAGCAAGGGGATATACACAGATCATTTTCTATCTTTGGGAGAGGGGGATATACCCAGATCTTTTCTATCTTTGGGACAGGGGATATTTGTGGTCAAACGTGTGTGTAAACACACTTCTTTATTAATACATTGCACAGCCAATTGACGTGCAATAGACTGAGACAGATTAAATTACACGAAGTATATGCCATCTTGTGCCCCCAAGATGGCTGGGCAGACTGAATAAAATTAGGCATTAGAACTGTATTTCGGGAATGTACGAAACCGCCGAGAAAGAACCAATCAAAAGAGTTCCTTACGCACTGGCAGATTCCTTGCGCCTACCTATATAAATGGGCACATTTTATTTTTAAAAAAAAACACACACAAAAACACGAATTCCAGCGCGACCGACTGGGAAAGAGAAAAGCTGTCAACATTGATTTACTGCTTACCTGCGTGACCGGGCACTCTTGCTTCACTAAAGTCGAGTCCAAATCTGGCTTGTATTAATCTTAGAGGGTAGGGTAAATTTATTATAAAACTGGTAGGAGAATAGGCCTTACATCAGTATATATAATGAGTGTATTTTTTGTTTTGTGTCATTTATACTACCTACACCTGTTATATTTAATATATTTGTTTTACTATGGAATGTATCAGGTATACTGATTGTATCTTGGGGATATTAGGTATAATGATTGTATTTCCTGGTATGTTTGTTGAAGAAGAAAACCAACCCCGAAATAATAACCTAACAGTCCTTGTTAGGACTCATATAACTACAACAGTATTGTTTAGGATATATTTTGCCAGCCAGTATAGCACTTATCAGAGATGGCCCGGCATATATTGAATAGGGGAAGGAAAAAATGTGGACGGTTGTATCATACGGTGTAACAAAATTATTGGATATATTCTGTCCACCAAAAAAAAACACAGAGAGGCCCAGAATCCTATACCTAAACACCAAGAAGACCAAAGTATTGACAACAGACAAAGTAAAGCCCCAAACCAGAAATTGAAATTGATGACGAAAAGGAACTGGAAAGTGAAATGAATTCGAATACTTAGGATCAATCATTAACAGCTCTGGCGACTGTGCAGTAGAAATTAAAAGAAGACTTGCAATTGCTTCACATAAGCTAATACAGATGAAAAACCTATGGCAAGGCACAAGCAAAGAAACAAAGTTACAACTGATCAGAGCATGTATATTCCCAGTAGCAACATACGGCTGCGAGACTTGGACACTCAATAAAACAGTTGCAAAAAAGATTACATCATTCGAAATGAAATGCTACAGAAGGATGTTGAGAATACCCTGGACAGAAAAAAAAAGACCAACAGAGAAGTACTGCACTCACTAAACGTACAGGAACATTGGCTCCTAAATACCATCGCAATAAGGAAGCTGAAATTTTTCGGTCATATAAAAAGACATAATAGTCTGGAAAAAAAAACAGTGATGGAAGGCATGGTCCCTGGAAAAAGGGGAAGGGGTCGACCTAGACGACGGTGGACCCAGGAATCACAGAGAGTCTGAACTTGTCTTTGGCTGATGCAGGTCGACTTGCCCAGAATCGTGATGCGTTCAGAGCAGCTGTAATGGAGACAACGTTCTGGAAAGAATACGTCACATGATGATGATTCATGTATCGAATTATTAGAAAAGAAACGTTTTGCAAGTAGGACACCTGTCTTGTCTCACTATTGTTAAAATCATACTTACTAAGCCATGTTGTCATTCATCTTACAATGCAGACACCTGAGACAACCGTCAATCTCATATGTCCCTACAGAAATAGGTGGGCTTGATGACAGAAATTAGCCCCTATTTTTCCTTGTTACAGGTTTTATTCGTGTCATCCAACCTGAGGTCGTATGTTCAAGTCAATCTAGCTGCCTGGAAACTTTGCAGAGCACAGTGATTGTACCGGAGCTAAATCCTTAGTCCCCCTCGGTCTTGGGTGGGCAAAAGTACATCATCAGCTGTTTATGTGCAACAATTTAGGAAGACAGAACTGTCAAGATAATATGATAGGAAACGCTTTACAGAGCGCTACAACACGAAGCAATCTGATCATCAAGAAGTCCCCCCGTCCGACAATTGTTTCGGCCCGATGTCACTTCCTTTACACTCTAATGAGGCGCCCAAATGGGTCATGATTCCCAATCGTCCTACTCAGCCCATCCTGTTGTCTTGTACCCGGATAAATGAAACCATTGCAGTTTAATGGTTATTAGCAACTGTTAAAAATCCACAACACTCCGCCACGCGTGGAGGCAATTGGGAAGGAAAGTAACAAAGGGAAGGACAAATTATATCCGTTTCGTTCCGTCGCACATCACAACTAAGGACACATATGAGACAACCAGCGCGCGAGCCTACGAGTCTACACTGGCGCTAAGGCCACTGAAATTATGTGCCTGACAGCCCTTATAATAAAACCGCCTGTTGCCCCTCAGTTCACCAACCCCTTTCACTAGTACACCAAAAAAAAAAACGTCAGCCTGGGAGGTATTGTGGACTTTTGCCCAAACACCTTCCTGTGTTGTTTATTCGGTAACCGCCGAGGTTTATTGTCCCAATTCGTTCAAGTGCCACGGTTTGTTCCACAGCCAGGGCCTGAGCTTTTCGGCGGGTTAGCCACTGAGCCTTTTACAGTCCACTTGAAATTCTCGGAACGTACACCATTATGCAATTTGACGCCCAACAATTGCCCCAACAGGTCAAACAGTTTCACTCGTATATAACCGCAAAAGCGCAGCGTGTATTGCTTTACTTAGCCACAACAATTTTGGTGCCCATTCTGTACCCCCACATTGTGTGGGTTTTGTCATTGATTTCCACATTGCCCATAGGTAGTTGTTTTCCCAGCCAGCATGATGCCTTTTTCCGGCAGTTTTTTTTTTTTCCCACTAAGCCCCTCCCTACAAGTGCCATTGTTCCTCGACTGTCCCCCCTTCCCATTGCCCAACAACAGTTATTTCTAATTAAATATTCCATAAACACTGATGGCAGCCCACAAGCCCTTTGAAATTTTTTTGCGCCCACTTCAAACAAGCCAATGACACTTGCAAGTGAAACCCATCGTGTCCTCAAGATCCCCGCGGGCCCAGGAAAAATCAAATACATTGGCGCCCGCCTTTTTGAACAGAATGTTTTGCCTCACGTCCAATTCTGTTTTCCAAATGCACTGATCCCCCCAAGTTCAATCAGAAATAAACCTGAAAAAGCGCTTTTTATTGCAGAAGAATTAAGCCCACCTATAAATTCCTGCCGTCACCGCCGATTTTTCCTGATACCTCCTCCCTAGGGATATGCCCCCTCCCTCGTCCAGGTTTAGGTATACCGCCAGGTCTCACCAGTCGATTGTTTTTTTTGCACAATATCAAGAAAGAGAAAGAGATGGGGTTTAAAAATGCTAACCAGGTTTTTACTCTCCGTTTGGGTGTGCTGACTTCCCTGCACTCAGAACGTATGTATTGCGATCTCGCCTGGGTTTTGCTATTCCCTTCACCTTGTAAGATCTATTGTCGCAGCAAGTCTCATAGCACTTTGTATGGCGCAAAGTTATCGCCCTTGACCCTAATGAACACCTACACACACTGAGAGCACGTGTTCCAGTGTCTGCCTCCCCTGGCCCAGGGGGCACTGCTCATCATCCGACTTTCCCCATTTCACAAGGTTGGTGGCCGACGGCAGCAGGTCATACATTGATCTAACAACGAAGCTGAGCCTAAGAGGTGCCATATGCCATATATCATTCCATGTCAAGGACCATGTCAAGTACACATTAGTACCATTTCCGTCGGCAATGGTGAGCAATTAAACGGGTCAAGAAGAAGAAAGTGATTTAGCGTAGTGAGAGACAAGATTAACAGCACAGCTGATAAATTTTCTATAATTAATTAACAGCACAGCTGATATCTATAAATTTTGTTCCTATAATTGGAAGAACCTGTTTATATATATATATATATATTATAATATATATATATATACTATATATATATATATATATATATATATATAATATATATATATATATATATATATATATATATATATCATATGTAAAATTACAAATCCATTACATTCCATCTTCCAGCATCCTCCCTTCATCACAAGAGTAGATAGTGTATAAATAAGGAAATTGTATTTTGAACGACTTGTCAAGTTTATAATTGTTAAGTGAAATCTGTTTCCTTGTTTTAATATCACAGTTAGTTACCCAGCGGGGTGGCATTTTATGACTGTCTCCACTCTACTCATTTGTCGAGATCAGATCATTCACAGCCGTAACTAATTTGTGATACCAATAGTTCTCTCATACACTGGGACTTCACCATTTTCTGCAGAAATCTATTTCTGTTATTTGTCAGTACTATACTGATCCTAGAGCCAATAAAAACCTCACGCTTCACTGGGGGCTCGTTCCTGTGATATTTCTATATACCTTGAGCCATAACTTAGTCTATTCATCTATTACTAACTCTATCTTGTGGCCACCCATTAGATAACAAAAGAAAAAACAAATTTTTTTTTTTTAAATTTCATAAACAGAATGTTTTTTTTTTTTCTTAGCAGAAGTACCATTTGTACTCATAAAATAGTTGATGCTCACAAAGTGCAACGAATTTATATTGTTTACATTAAATTAATTAATTTAATTACAATAATTTGGATATAGAAAAATACATACCCTCTCTAAGTAACGCTATGCTGATCTAGTGAAGTTCAGAACTGCGGTCATGCAGATGGTTAAGGAATTAAAATGAACCGGTGATCTCTTATTCATATGTCACAAACAGATTGACAAACACATGGATAGAGAGGCAAGAAAATTGCAATTAGAAGCTGAAAGAGAGCGAAAGCCTGGAAGCTGAAGAGAGAAGGCAAAAACTGAATGCTGAAGAGGAAACTAAAAAATTAAAGTTTTGAAGAAAGGAAAACCACGAAGCCAACGAAAGTGGCGTCCTGACCATGAGCAACGATAAATGACGGCCGAGAAAGAATAGCAAGCAGAGAGAGACCATCAGGTTGAGATTAAAAGAGCTTGAAATTCAGAGCAACTATTGACATAATGGTGGTCGCTCACTCACTCTGAGAGTAGCTCCAGCCAAAGCACAACAATAGGTGCCATGAATTTTTCATCTGCACCCATTTGTTGAAAAAGAAGACCGCCATTGAGTCGTACTGCGAAGAGATACCGAAAGACTTGCACTACCTATTGACTTAGTGAAAGAAAAGTGGAGTCTTAAACTATCTCAAGGGATTGAGAGGTTGGCCCCTACGATGTATATTTGAAGCTCTCAAAGAGATGACCCAGGAAGATTATGAACTCCTGAAACAGGCACTGCTTTTGAGATTTATGACAAGAACTCAGACTCGGACTCGAAAGAAATTCCAGAACTCTAAACTTCTTCCAGGAGAAAACTATCACCAATTCTCTGCAGACAGAAACTTATTGCAAAATGGAGTAGTTTAAAAGTGGTCAGGATCTGAAAGAAATGATAATGAATGGAGCAAGTAAAAAAGACCCATGCCTCAATAAATGAGGAAGTTATCATGGAAAAATAGCAAATAAGAGATGAAGATATTGTAACTGTAGCGTCGAAGAGATCAAGCAGGCTCAGCATAATTATGAGGAAATTAAGACGATACGCATGGTGAAAACTTGCAAATCAACTCAAAAAGCACTATCCAAATATGAAACAACACGTACCAGAACCCCAAACAACAAACAAAAGATTTGACCATAGAAGGTACCCAAAAACCCTCGTAATTCAATAAGACACCGTTTATATCAGGAAGGAAGGAAAGTGGTTGTAAAAACGTAGTACAAATGAGTAATGCACAATAACAGCGGACTGCAGAAGGAAAGAATTCCACCTCTTCCATGCCTGCAATGTCTTAACAACAGTAACAACCGGAAATGAAGAAAGCTGGCAGTAAGTCAAAGAGGACTTTCATCCATCACCCCCTTCCTGTGAAGGAAGTGACCGTGAATGACTCTACAAGATACTGTTTTTAATGAATGACACAGGATTGGACTTTTGATTCAGTTTGATGTGCTCATGCTCCGTAGTGCGGTCCTGACCAATAACCCACAGAAACCGTGGAAAATCAGAGGACCGATCAAGGGAGCAAGAACACATGACATTACCCATCAGCCCGAATCAAATCAAAAGATCTCGCATTATGTGGAAGGAGAAATCAAAGCAGCAGTGATGGACGACCCTATTTAACCCTTTGATTTCGGGTTGGGGTAGTTAAGTTTTCCTTGGAGAACCTATAAAACCTGTAGTTATGGCAACAGTCCAGACCAGGAAAGCTCCAGGAAAATGGAGGAAAATCCTATCAATACTCATCCAGAAGAGATGAAAAAGGCTCAAGCAGCGGGACAGGCACATTGAAAGCGTTGTTTCGGCACATTGCCTAAAGCACATAACCCTCCAGAGAAAGGAGACTTATCATTGTAGAATGGCCTACTCTATAGAGAAGATGTGGAACAGGACTCTAAGAGGGTCTATGGTCAACCTATTAGTGCTAAAATCTTACAGGAGACGGTTAAAGACGCTAGGGACATGCTATAACCCTTCAGTGGAACATATGGGTATAGGAGGCCAATGGACATTGTGTATTGCCTCGTCACTACTTTTTGGCCAGGTAGATTACAGGGTGGAGGAACATAAAAAGATTTGGTAAGATCCTGTCCAGCATGCCAAAGTGTAGCTCATAAGGATAGGTGCACCAGCAACACCTTGGGAGAAATGCCCCTATTAGTGGAACCCCTTTTGAATCGTATTGCAGTAGATATTGTATGGACCCTCTCACTAGGACCAAGAAGAGAACTGGCATACATCTTAAACTTGGGTGAAACTTGCGACTATGTGGAGAAAAAGCCTGGGCCATGTCAGCTCTATAGATTCTCAAAAGCACTGTGGCAGAGCCCTGGTGGCAATTATTTACCGAATTAGGTTTCCCGCATCAGAATATTGAACTGACAATGGGTCTCAGTTTTATGGGGTAAGCCTAACACAAGAAAAGTATTCAGGATATTTCAAGCATCAGGCACTCATCATTGTAGTCCCCAGTATCCATGCCAAGGTACGGTCACAGTCATAGCAGCGGTTCAAATGGTACGCTCATTTCAATCCTTAGAAAGCTGGCGAGTGAATAAAAACATGACTATTGTGGTATCATATACATAACCGTTGCACTCTTTTGCATCTAGGGGAAGTTACCCCACAATGCCACAGGCATTCCCGCCCCAGCTCAACATTGTTGTTTGGATAGGACAATAAAAAGGTCCCACTGGAAGCCTTGCTGGGGACATGGAACTGATGAAAAGGCGAAGAGGAAACCGCATTGAATTCCCTCATAGCGCAGTACGTCAACGAAGTAGACCCCTATCTCGATTGAAAAGCAGGTTTGAAATCTGGTAAATGATTAACCTTAAGATAGCCCAGGATGGAGCATGGCTGCCAACTACAAACAAAAAACGCAAAGGATAGGTGTACTGGAGTGGGTGAGAAAAGTGGTTATTATACTGTTGCCAAGTCACAATAAAAAATTGCAGATTGGATGGAAGGACCCTATGTCATACGGTAAATAACATTCCCAGGCCCAATTAAAAGATAGACAAGAAAGGAAAGGAGAAGGTGTCATCATGGCAATCTTCTTAAAAAAAACTATGACACAGGAATTCATCAGAAGTTGCACATATCATGACCCTAGCCATTGCACAGATATGCGCGGTGAACCACTTCACTCATGGAGTATCCACTCACAACTATAGAGTATTATGTTCAAGTAAATATTAGTGAACATTTAACTCCAGAGCAGAAGAAGAGGGTTTAGAAAGTGTTGGAAACCCATGCTGATGTGCTCACAGATAAGCCAGGTCGCACGAAATCTGGTTAGAGTTACGGGACAGGGAAGGGTTACTGTGACCATACACCTGTAATGCATGAGTAAATACCAATAAGACACTTTGCGCAATGACCATGCACTAAGGGAGGAAGTTGATTATCTGTTGAAGGAGAAAATTATCTCAAAGTCAGACTCTCCCTATAGCTCAAGTGTGGGGATTTTAAAAAAAAACGAGTGGGTATAACACAGGTTTTTGTTAATTGTCTACAGAAAGCTAAATGCGATCAACAGAAATCTCAAAGGTGGATAAAATACCCTGTCAACCTACCTAGCTGTTTCTCTACCACTGAGGTTTGGCTATGGTATTTTTCGATAGGTAGATCTAATGGAATGGGATTTTTACCATAATTAACCGTGAAACCAGAGTTAGTAAATATTGATGGCATTATATACATCAGGACGGACACTTCGTGTTAATTGTAACTACCCATTTGGGCTGTAAAAAAATGATCTAAGTATTCTTTTCAAGAATGATGAGTTAAATGGTTTGGAACCTCTACAAAATAAATTCACCCATATCAATTAATCTTTTTTGGATGACAATCTTGTTGATACAAATACATTAGAAGGACGCATATAGTAGCGCTCTACATGTTGTTTGGGGATATTGAGAGTTAACCTGGTTTGACTGCATCGTCCCAAACTAGTGCTATTACTCGTTGTTAGGTGTTGAAATTTCCTAGGAATCTCCCTAGCACCTATTTCTTCAGTGGTCATTAATGTACTCCAGACCCAATGATTATAGAGGAAGTTAAGGATGGCACCCAGACCTCAAACGAAGCATAGGGATTAATCACAGATATACTCACATAAATTATAATATATAATATATAATATATATAATTTATAATATATATATATATATTGATATATTTTTATTTATCTATAATTAATATTTTATATTATATATTATTTTTCCATCTTTATTACCCTCAGGCAACAACACACATAAGTCTGTTAACTGGCTAGTCCTATAGGTTTCTAGGTATGCTTATTGCTGAGAACAAGTGGCCTAAGTATTTTGGAAATCACAAAGTTTTAACCGCTCCTCTTTCTGGTCAGATGACTTGTTTTAGAAATCTTAAAGTTGAGGCACTCCATAAAAAACTGCCATGTACAAGGTCCTTTTATAGTTAACCGCACCCTACCTCTTAGGAATGGAATATGGGGGGGGGTAAAAAACGGAAGTGAGGAACTCTAAAATTGAAATGAGTTTCTGCATTCTTGTTCAATGTGCAAAATTTTTAATATTTATTATCTATCTTTATATTCTTGGGCGATTTTAATTATTTAAAACTAGAATAATAATGATGAATTTAATCTCTAAATTTCTATCTAATAACGGTTTTAGGTAGGGCAAAATACATTTAAATGTATGCAGAAATTTAACTGAACTAAATTGGGAACTACCCTGTATGTATAGATGTCATTTTAAAAACGATTTTTCTCTTTATTTGAACTACTATTCGAGGAAGTCTTTGCAACTACCCTATCAAGTAACATTTCGTTATTGAAATATCTATATCTTTCCCGTTTAAAATAACATTCATTTATTTCACTAAGAAATTAAATAAATTCTTACTATCCTTTACACAAAAAAATGGGCCTCTATGTTAAGCCTAAAAGGTTCTTGTATACACAACAGAAAAAGGAGCGTTTCATTTGGGTCATTGTATCGGTCCGTTTTCCTATAGTTTGCGTGCGGTAAATAACTATGACGTGGTAGTAAGACAGACCCAAAACACAGAACAATTACTCCGCTTGACTGAAGCGTTATTTACCAAAGTTAGGACAAATATTGTTTCCCTTACAATTTAGTCGTACATAAATGGTACCGAAATAAAAGGACAAGACAGAAAAAAATAGAAGGGGACGAACTTTTTGAGCACAGCACCGAAAAAAGGAACTGTAAGCTTTTATTGCCTAGCTTTGGTCAGTCATTTACAAGGACTCTTGCTGAGCCCATGCTGTCAGGATTGAGGTTATATTAGTGCTGAGAGATATCTTCCCTTCGAGGGCACAATGGCAAGATATTGAACATGTGGAGTTTTGTATAAGCATAACATTAGTTTGAGTATTTGATCAGATTTATTGTAACATTAATTCACTGAGATTTTTTTAAGCCTTAATACGATCTATACAGTAACAACCCTCAAAACAGTGGTACTTTCGAAGTCTGCGGCTGTTTAGAAGCTTATATACTAATCGACTCATCTTTAGCGGTCCAGTTGTGACTTTTTTCTAGGTTATCTTACTGTTGGTTTATGGGGTTCAGATTTATTTGTAGACATTCCTCTGGATATCTTTATAGCTCTGGGGGAAAGTTCTAGTGAATATGATTTTCAGTGAGAAGTATAGGTATTTGCGTCTATGGAGACTGGGTCTTATTTTTCTAATCTCAGGGGCTATTCATTCTTGTTTTTCAGAGGTATCCGGCACCTGAGGTTCACTGTTCTTCTTGTAAACATTTCGTGGATTTCAATGATCTTTTGTGCGGAATTTTCTGACACATATCGTAATTTCCTCGTCAAATACCAATAAGATAAAAGATTTTATACTGCCATAATTTAAATGTAGTTTGAGTTGCTGTTCAAATCCTAAAAAAGAATTATCTTGATTGGGCCAATCTTAACTCATAAAGTTATAGCAGATTTTCTGTTGTTGCAAAAAATTTTTCATAAAGGACTCTAGTTTACGTGGCAATTCCAGAGTGTTCTGGCAGATGAAGTTATAACAAATACAACGTACGCCACGAGGCACTCATTTCGTCACTTAACATATAATAACCATTTACAACTCATACAACAACATACAAGCTGTCACTAAACACTTCGCTAGACGTCACCATTTACGTTATGGAAACACAAAGCCCCTGTCTTAGGGTCAGGACTCTCCTAAGTCAATTCACGCACCAGCACTGCTTTTGATTGATCTGCAGGCAACAGGACACACTCGGCCCAAAGGCCACGCAATACGCATCCTGGATTTTGTGTTCACAGTGTCTTTTCACGATGGTCGCTGCTGTTTGCACGCTGTTTGCCTCAAGTCTGGACAGCCACTTGGCCATCTCTAGTAATGGCCCGGATGTTCCAAAAATTGCCGGGGCGTTGGCTTTGTGAAAGGCACGAAGATGTTCCAGGTGCGGAAGGTTGGAGCTGAGTTTCTGATTCTTCCGAATGTTTGGGGTCAATGTTTCTGAAGAAGGTCTCCAAATCAATAACGTTCTTATTACTGCTGCGGCTGTTATTTTTGTTTACTGTTGCTGAGAAACTGTTACTGGTGTCTAGAAGTGCTCGGGCTAGAAGTCGGTTTCTGTTGAATTTTATAATAAGAACTTATCGTTACATACATAAGAAATTTGTTTTAAAGTTCCTATTATAAAGGCAGTAAATGAAGACTATTGCGGATGTGACGATAATATGAGCTCTGTGGCAAGGACAAAAAAGGGATAATTCTATTTTAGATATAAACAAAGATGACGACAAAGTATGTATGCTATGATTAGAAGTTAAGTTCAGAAGGAGGTTAAAGACTTACATGGGTTAGATGATATTGCTGGTATGATAAAACAACTGTCTTGTATAAAAATGTTTAATCTAAGTGAAATTAGTAGCAAATATGAAGGTTCTGAAAAAATTCATCCTATTACAACGATTTTATTTAACTTTCCTTGTATTTCACTTTCTTGTCACTTTCAAATCTTGCAATCGATTTTTCTAATCACTTCCAGATGAGCAATAGCTCTGAAACTTGGCATAGTTGTGTATTCCCGATGACAATACAATAATCAGTCAATGTATTGCACCAAATTAACAGGCACAAAGCCATGTAATATTGACGCTCTAAAAGAAATTGATCGCTTAAGAAATGTTGGATAATATTTACAATAAGTAAAAATATTGTTCATGTTTAAGTATGTCATAATTTTTCTAACACTAAAAAGAAGAAAAATATAAAAATAAATTTTAAACACACGCTTTTAATGCACTCAATCAATCAATACCCTTTAGCTCCCCAAAGAGCATAGGCCTTCAACAAATACATGAAGGTTACTGACCCTACACCAATGTTACGATTCCCATATATGGAAGAAGTGACCTTTACAATCACACACACATAATTCCTATGAGGAAATTTTTGAATAAACCCCATCCTAAACACGCATGTTTGAAACTATTGGCCGCCACTCAAGATGTAAACATAACAACATTTCTTATTGGGGCCTGGTCTAATAGTTAACGAAACGTGCCAGGAACGAAAAGGGGAATATAACCTGACACTTTTGCAGTTTATAGCACTGTGAAAATTTGCCTCGTCAAGAAAACAATCAGACCTGTCAGAGTTAAGAATAGAATTATAATTCATTAATCGTACCGGACTTGTTTGAGCCTCTCGAGGGATTAAAAGCCAATGAAAACTCTTCCATTATTAGCAAGGAAAACCGGAGTCTGAGGAATCTGGAATACGGAGTCAAAGTGGGAGCTTATTATGAAGTAACAACCCCAGAACACGTGTAAGAGGCTTCTTCAACAAGTTGCTTAAACTCTATCTCTGAGCCAGAAGGCTGTGATCCCAAAGTCAATTAAGGTCGGTGGTGCCAACTGAGGGTACTATCTCTGGAACAAGTGAGGGTGTAAGTGTCCTAAAGTCGACGCTAGACCCCATCATCAGACGGGTCTTAGAGACGTGGGACCAGCTTGGTAGTTACTCCCCGACACTTCTTGGAACGTGCTACAACTTTCAAACTTGACCAGTGACGAGTGTGATCCAGTCATCTATCTGCAAAGATCCAAACATCAGCTGGAGCAGAACCTCATTGGCAGCTAAGTAGAAACATAAATGCTGCCAGATGAACTCTTAACCAATACTCCATAACATCACTCGATGATGATTATTGTTTGTTAAAGAATTATTTAGTTTTTAAACTGTTAACTATAATTAATTATTAAATTTGTTATTTGTATAAATACAAATCTAAAGTTGATTTAATCATTTTGAATGTACTACTTCCGTATGTCTCAGACAATTTCTTAAATATACAAACAAAGCTAATCAATAAAAATAAGAGGAATTTCGCTGAAATAACTCAGCTGGGGGCTTGAACGAGCTAAGGAATTATAAGAAAACCCTATCCTTCTCAAAAGTTGACGGCAGATACTAGAGTTAACATTTGCTTAGCCTCATGCAGAATTGTTCTCGCTTTTCTGAATATCTTGTGACACTCCCTTGAGGTAGAAGCATCATTATCCTTCTACCTACAATTCTGCCAAGCGTAATCTTGTGCGAGGGTAGACACCTTTGAAGACCCACATTAGTTACTCTTGAGTTTTTGGCCACTTATATATATATATATATATATATATATATATATATATATATATATATATATATATATATATATATATATATTGTGACAAGACTAATCTTTGATTGGTACATTTTCCTGTGACCTCCTTCAACTCTCTTCTCTGCCCTTCTTTTCCTTTTCTCTCACCCGCTCCTTATCGCATTTTTTCTCTCTCATTCACCAAGGTTCCCTTATCATATCTTGTTACTTCCTTGTTGCGTCTTAAATTCTCAAATCCTTCTTCAAATGCACCCAGTTAAACACTTAACCCACCTGAAGAGACAGCATCTTAATTCAGTTGCCCTATAGTATTCGGACGTTTAATGTGCAAAAAGTCTAAGTTTGCCCTAAACCAGGGAAAGTTGTAATATGTAATAATAGCCCCTTCAGTCATAACTGACTTTGGGAATGTGCCCCTGAGGTGACCGCCCTCAGCTGTTTATTTTCCTGGCTTTCCTTTTGACGTTTTCTCCTCTCTTTTGCTCGCTGTGAGAGCTTCTTTTCGCTCATTCTGAGGTGGCACCGTAGATAGATAGCATCGCCACTTGATGCGATCGGCAGCTTCATCCTCCCAGGTTTCTGGATTTATGTACAGTGCCCTCATGTCTCTCTTGCACACACCTATGAATCTCAGCTGCGGTCGCCCAACTGTTCTTTTACCATCTGCCAGTTGTCCGTAGAAGATATCTTCCGGGATGCGACCATCTTCTATGCGGCGGACATGATCAAGCCAGCGTAGTCTGCGTTGTCTAAGCAGTGTACACATACTTTTAAGGGAAAACGTGACAACACCTCGACATTTGTCGCTATGTCTTTCCATGAAATACCGAGGATGTGGCGAAGACACCGTAGAAGGAAGCTATTGAGCCTTCCTTCCTACTTAGCACACATTTTCCATTTCTCGCTGCCATATAGAAGTATGCTGGTGACGCAAGCGTTATATACCGCAGCTTTGGTCTTTGTTCTGTGTACATTTTATAATTTTATATTTGCATTTTAACATGTAGAATGTGCTTGTAGGTGTACAGTATGCCTACGAGGTTGCGAGGCTGGCAACCTCATCACTGCAAATAACTTAACCCATTAACCACCATTGCAAGAACTGGTGGCTGCTTCGGGCAGGTTTCCTCACAAGGAACCGATAACAGAGGTGACCCAAGGCTTCATAGAGAGCAGGAAGTGAATGATGATATCATGGAGTATATATTTATTACACTAACACTTTAATAAATTTTACGTGTATATATACTGTATATATATCAATTGTTTCACTTTAATCAATTTTACCTGTATATATATATATCAATTGTTTCACTTTAATCAGTTTTACCTGTATATATATATATCAATTGTTTCACTTTAATCAGTTTTACCTGTATATATATCAATTGTTTCACTTTAATCCGACTCACTTGATCTAAAATTAATGCTCAGGGAAGGGAAAGATGAGGGGAAACATTCTCAGAAAGATGAGGGGAACATTATCAGAAAGATGAGGTGGTGGTTGGTTTAAAAAAATAGGCAAAGATAGTTCCATAACAGATACTGCCCTGGGAGAGTGTGTGTTAGAGACTTCACTAAACTAGGTCTAGATTCGAGAGGAGGGGTGACAAGTTCCCTTCCCCGCTGCCTTTGCCTTCCCTAACACAAGAGCAGAGTCATGTACTCATTTACACTGGGTAGACTGGAGTGTAACAGAACCGTGTTTCGAACCCGGCAAACACTCTGAATCGGACACTCACAGTAAGGTACAATAGACTAAGCCTTCCTCTGTTCTTTCTCATTGACAGTAAGTAAAAGACAAAGGAAGGCCTATAGGAGATTCTGCCGAAGAGGAGTAAAGTAAATGAGACTTCACCGTACTAGGTCCAACTTTTGTATGAGGTGCAGTAACCAGTTCTCTTCCTCGCTGTCTTTTTCCTTCCCTTACTCTAAGAGCAGAGTCACGTACCCATTTACAGGTAGGTAAACTTGAACGTTACCATACAATGTTTCAAACACGTAACCCTGTAACTTCGCCGCAAGAGGCAACAATCTAACCGCCTAGCCAAACGCACGCTAGTGATATTAAGTGCAGAAACATAAAGTCAATTTTGAGTTTTGTTTCATTGACGGTTTCTGAAAAAAAAAAAAAAAAACATAGTCAGATTGGATTCTTGTTTCATTGACAGTCTCTGTAGAAACATAAAGTCAAAATTGATGTTAGTTTCACCGGCAGTCTGTGAAGAAACATAAAGTGAAATTTGATTCTTGTTTCACACTGATAATTTCTGAAGAAAGAAAGTCCAATTTTATTTTTGTTTCATAGGCCGTTTCTGAAAAAAAAAAAAACATTTTGTTTCATTGATAAGATCTGAAGAAACATAAAGTCAGTTTTTACTCAACTTAAACACAAATAAAGTAAATAAACACACACAAAGCCATTTTTTCTATATTTTTTCCACTGAAAGATAAACAAATGAACTTCATATTAAACGGGTTGAGAATTAGGCACACTGGCCTGTCTGACATTCGGCCCTTTGTCTCAACTTACATTCTGTACCCTGGCACTTCAATGTGCGGTACAAACTGTAAACAAGCAATTTGTATAATTTTACACGCATCCTAAATACTTAAACGTTTACAAACATTCGCTCGTAAATTTACATTAAAAAAAATACTTTCTTACAAGCATCTACAGTAACATTATTTATCAGAAAGTTTCAAAGTTGGTTTGTCAGTGGAAGAAGATCAGGTTTGTCAGTGGAAGAAGATCAGGTTTGTCAGTGGAAGGAGATCAGATTTGTCAGTCAAAGAAGGTAATAAAACTCAGACACAGTCTTTAAAGATCCAAAATATGTTTCCATGCGTGTTCTGTCACAGCCAGTAAAGCTGTTTAAATCAATGAGAACTATACAGCGTGAACCTTTCGTTCCACAACATAATCCCAGACAGACAATTTCCGTCAGCCTCACAGAATCAGTAGAGAGAGGATTTGACTACATTTACTTGTGAACTTTCTCAACGTCATGAAACTAGTCAACCTTGAAATTATAAAACACTTCGTTTTCTCCCTGTTTCTCCTGTTTTCACTTTTTTTTTTTTTTGCAGGGGACAACTGGTGCACTTGGCCCCACCGCATGAAGGTTGTTCTAAATAAACTTAAGCGTTAAATATCGCAACTTTTGTCTTGTTGTATAATTTTAATCAAGACTAAAATGTACATGTTCTTCCTTCTTCTCCCTTCTTCTTCTTATTCTTCTTCTTCATTCGTTCTCAAATAATCTATCTCTCTCATAAAAATGGCAGTCCGTCTCAGGCTTTTCTCGTCATCATACTGTTTCTCCCTCAACTGGGTTGAAGAAGTCCATGCTGTTTCTCTACTCCTCTCATAAAGCTGACACTCTTAGAGGACATGTTCTCTTAATAAATCAGATGAAAGATGCTTCTCAGAGGTGACAATTTGAATAGGTCAGGCAACTGCAACGTTAAAATAAGTATTTATGCAAAACATCTATTGTCCATAGGAAAAAAAAGAGAGTTTTTGAGTGTTACGTAGAATCAAGCCTGGCACAATGACAGTAAGTCATGGATAATTAGCGGACACGCATGAAAATCCCAGGAGACGACAGAGATGTGGTTTTGCAGACTAATGGGTAGGTATACATTAGAATAATGAGGATTCTGACAGAAGCCAATGGACAATTGTCACGAATTGCCTCCCCTGCTTTGCAGTAGTGGTCTAACAGTGGCCAAAACTCAAGAGTATCTAATATGGGCCTTCGAAAGTGTCTACCTTCGCACGGGAATGCTTTTGGCAGAATTGTAGATAGAAGGATAATGACGCTTCTATCTCAAGATAGTGTGCACAAGATATTCAGAAAAGCGAGAACAATGCTGCATTGGCTGAGCACGTTAACTCTATGATATGCCGACAACTTTTGTGAAGGATTAAGCAATTATTAATTTTATCTCTTCAAGCTTCCACCCTGATTTACGCAGTGGAGTTTTTATTATTATTATGGTATAGCTCTGTTTAGTGTATTTAGTAAATTGACTGAGACAAACATGAAGTACGTGTAAAAGGATTAAATTTGTATAATTACAAATAACAAATTTAATAATCATTTAGGTTTAACAAGGTTTTAGAAAATTTGAATAATGATTTTTAAAAAAGTGGATCATCACTGTTGTGATGGGAAGTTAGTTTTTAAATGAGTTCACATGGCAGCTTATAGGTTTCACTTATCTGCCACTGGTAGTTTTTCTGCTCCCGCTGATGGGATGTGTTCTCGGTAGATTGATCACTGAAAACGCTCGTCGCTGTTCAAGTAATGTAGGGCGTAGCACGTTCCCAGAAGTGTCAGGGAGTGTCTACAAAGTTGGTCCCTCGTCTTAAAGCTCAGGCCACTATTCCCTTCTTGTTCCAGAGATAGTATTCTCAACTGAAACCACCAGCAACAACTAAAGGTTAATAGTAAAGATAGAATATTAATTTATAAAGTGAATATGTTTTGATATTTACACTGTTTGAAACTGTAAGTATAATTAGAATGTACAACATCATTTCTTTCATCTTCCCTCCTGGTTCCATATGGAACCTGTGACTATTTATGCGTTTAGTATCTCTTTACGAAACCAGCAATTAAAGCAGTCACCTGCCCCTTGCAGTGGGTGGTTCATGAAATTATCATTCTATACGCTGAGGTTTGCCATGCCTCAAATGACTTGGACATCCACTAGCGATTTTCACCACATTAATATTCACATGGTAAATATATACATATCAGTTCACATGTTAGTAATGAAAAATATAGAATGTAAAATGACAACTTACGCCAATCCTGACTCAGACTTTTTGCTCAGATGAATGAAGTTAAGGCACATTGATTAAGCCTCTTACAGGTGTTCTTGGGGGTCGTTACTTTTATAAGGATAAATTCCCTATATGAATCCGTGTGTTCAGTTTTTCCCCAATCCAGTTTCCTTGTTAAATGATAGAGATTTCGTGGGCTGTTTTGTAAGTCCGTCATAGATTCTCCAAGAAAAAGGTCCGGCCTGAATAAAATGGAATTTCTGAAATTCTAACTTCTGACAAGGTCTGGCTGTGTCGTCTTGGTAAGTGTGGTAAAGTGGGATGTTATAAATATTTATAGGGGACTTAGTGTACTGACTGAGATCAGCTGTGAAGGTATCTGTATCTAATAGGTGTAGTGTTTTGCAGATAACCTTACTTGCTACCACATTATACCTCAGTCAGAATTATTCTGGAATATTGTGATGACTACGTTAAATGTCTAGGGTATGTATATGATGAAGTGTAAGTCACAACAACAACAGACAGATAAACAATTTAATTTATTCCACCACACTTGACAACACTGTGACACTCACAACATTTAACACTCTATAAGACTATCTTAAATGAGGCACTGGTAAATTTTCAAATATAAATATGTATTAATTACTTTTACTAATATATGTGTCCTGATTCAAATACAAAGTGAACCAGGAATCACAATCAATTGTAATTACAATTTATATGTACAGAATTATCAATATGAACCTTGTAGTGACATATTTTATTAATATTATCCTATGTGTGTCAGTTGTGTAGTAGTAATATGAGGTAATACTGGTTTTGTTTTTTCAAGCTATGTTGTTATTTGTCATCATGACTTCAAGTGTTTGTTTATCTTGGAAATAGTATGGGGAAAAGTTCACAGTTCCTATCAATTTAAACACTGTGTATTATCCCTCTGTTTGATTATAAAGTCAGATTTTGAGGGGGGGGGGGGCATAATGTTGAGCTCCTCTGGCCACAGACGCTTATCTTTCGTGATGGCGGCAGGAAAAGACTCCTCTGCTCGATAGCCTCCCTGTGTTCTGGAGACACCTCACTGGTCACTATATGGACCCAGGGAGTATGCTGTCAGCCTCTAGGTTCAGCAAAGCTCAGACCAGGTGCTGCTCAATAACTTTAGGACCACGGTCCCTGAAACAAGAAGGTGTGTACCTCCTATTTCAGAACTAATTTATAATAAATTTCCAGACTGCACACAATACATAACAAACACTGCGTTCAGAGAGGTAGGCCAACTGCTATCTTCATCTGAAACAATTTTCACCAGTTATACTCCTCCCTAATGGTTACATACGCCTCTGCAATTCCAGCATTATTTCTTTCTAGTCAATAAGATAGGTGTCAGTGTACTGTTTGGCAATTCCATGTAGTTTTACTTTCCTCCGACACCTTCTGTTCAGGTTGGAGCACTATATATAGGCTTTACCTCATGTTCGCTACTGAACCACACATATATACAGACATAAATTATCAATTTACATTCAATTTTCATTAAAAAGATATCAAATATTTCAAGCTTACCACAATTCATGGAATAATACACAGTTACGTTGACTGGCAATGAATATAGCACAATTTCGATCTGCCGATGTCCCAGGCTTTTATTTAGAAAAATATGCACTGGCGCTCAACGCACTGGTTCTTTAGTAAGTTTATTTGAAAATGTGGTGCTGACCTGACGCCTCTGATTGACTATATTGGCGGGTCTAACCAATCGTGCCATGTTTACACAAGCGTTTGAAAAAAAGTACTCCTACTCCCGTTTCCCTAACAACAAAGAATCAATATTTATAGTCCGACTAATCGTGTTTAGCCTTACATTTACTTCCGCCAATCAAATAGGAGGTAACATGTCAGCCTATTTCCCGTACAATGGTGGTGTGAAAATCTGCCACTGAGCGATTCTGATTTTGGTGTTGTCTGACATCCCTCACTATTTCTTTTGGCTATACTTTGTTAATTCCTAGACTATTTGCGTAACGTTTATCATATTCTTTGTCAGCAAGTCCTAAGGAACCCAAATATATAAATTTAATGGGGCTAAGGGGCTGCCTTCAAAATATGCATTTTCTTCTACCTCCTGTTCACTTCGAATACGATGTGGTGTCTGGGTACTGTAATGTTTTCAAACGTAAACCAGTATAATGTCATGTTTCCTAATAAGCGTTGTTCAGGTTTTTAAAACCTAACTCGTATGGGTAGTGTTTTTTATCACTGTCGATGTTGAAAAAAAAAAAGCTAGTGCTTGTGGCCTTACACGCGTGATTGGTAGTAATTGTGTATCGCGAGACTGTGGTAGTATTGCCTGCGTTCCGGCTTTCAGCCCCTCCCTTTCTTTCTATCCTTAGTCCATCTGTCTTTCGTTTATGTAACTTAGTGTATAAAATGACATGAATGGAATATTAAATATAGGTCAGCTTGCGTATCTCAAGGTTTTTCTTAGAAAGGCAGTCCACGTTTTATCGTAGCAAGCGGGTATTGAAGCAGTAGGCTTTTAGTATCAACGTGAAACGTTACAATTTGCAGACGAAGGAGAAAACAAGGGGGATTTCGAGTACAGTCATTGTGACAGCACTGTTCTTTACCATTCTTCTTTCCTTTTATTAAATTTATTTGTTAGGCTTTACATTTACGTTTTAATTTATATATGTGGATTAGAATTTCTCACGACAAATCCTCCCCACTTAAAACAGACGTTATATGTCAGTCTATAATTTTATATACACATAGAGACATTTCTTATTATTCCTCGGGTTTAGCGTCCTTCTCATCACACGGATGGCCGCCTAAAACATCCGCTCCCAGATTTGTTTTTCCCCTTATATACTCTATGCTAAACTCAATTGGCTGCATCAATAATGTCCAACGGAGTAATGTCGAACTCTCATGTCTCGCCTGCGCTAGAAACGGCAAAAGTTTGTGATCCGTTTGCAACTTAAATGCCTTACCATACAGATAAATATTGAATTTCTTTATCGCCCATATTACTGCAAGACATTCCTTTTCGCTAGTTGAGTAATTGGTTTCAGCTTTATTCAACTTTCTGCTAGCATATGCCACTGGGCTTAATTCCCCATCCAATGCATCTGATTTCTGTAGTAGAGTTGCACCTAACCCAATATTACTTGCATCCGTCCTTACAATGAATTCTTGACTTAAGTCAGGTAATTTCAAAAATGGGTTTACTTGTGAGCTTTTCCTTCAATTCTTGGTAAGTCATTTCACATTGTGGTGTCCATGTAATGCGATCTGGATGTCCTTTACGTGTCAAATCATTTAACGGTGCACATATGGAATTAAAGTTTTTGATATACTTTTGGTAGAAACCACATAATGAGACAAAGGATCTCACGTCTTTCTTGGGTTGTGGTCTCGGGGCTTTCTTTAGTTTCTCTAAATTCTTTGGGTCAGGGGTCATGTTTCCCTGATAAACTGTGTGTCCCAAGAATTCCAATTCTTTACATCCAACGCAACATTTGGTTGGTCGGGCTGTTATATTCGCTTCCTAAGTCGATTTAAACAGCATGTTCAGAGAGTCAAATGGTGTTCCCTCAAATGTTTCTGTTGCTATAAGGATATCATCCATGAAATTTGTGATACATGGATTATTCAGAGGGTCCAATAATTTTCTCATCATTCTAGAGAAGACACTAGGCGCATTCTTCAATCCAAATGGCAATCTATTAAACTCATAGTGTCCTTCTGAGGTACTAAAAGCTAGGTATGGTCTAACCTCAGGCTTTACTGGAATCTGATAGTATCCTTTACTCAGATCCACTTTTGAGAAATATTTAGCTTTATTTAGTCTGGCAAACAACTGATTTGTATCCGGCAATGGATCCACCTGTCCTTCTGTAATAGCATTCAGTCTCCTGTAATCTATACAGAGTCTATGTTCTCCAGAGGGCTTCCTTAAGAGTACAACACCGGAACTATACGAAGATTCACTGTGTGAAATAATTCCTTCCTTCAACAAATAGTCTATCTCTTCCTTCAAAGCTTCTCCTTAGCAAAAGGAATCGAATAGGGTTTCATACAGACAGGTGTGGGGTCTATCAGTTTCATATCATATTCCAATAGGTTTGTATGCCCTGGTCGGTCTGTTAACACCTCTGCATGATTATCTAGAACCTGTTGTACTCTCTCTTTCTGAGTTTTCGTTAAATGTGTACTGATTTTCACCTGTGCCGCTGTCTCACAGGGGTGTAATGGATATTCAAATGATGAAAGTGGTTCCTTTTTCATCTCCATGGAAATGGACAAGGTCAACAAGTGTGTCTCTTCCTGATGTTCTCTTTCCAAATATTTCTTCAGGAGATTCACATGATAGATTTTTTCTTTCCCCTTCTTATCTATCTTATAATTTGTTCTAGACACCTTCTCTAGAACTTAATCGGGACCTTGCCATCCAAGTTTGTAACGTATTCTTGGCGAACCGGGTAAAGAAGCGTACCTTCTCTTCCACAGCCAAATCTCTGTCTTTACTTTCCTGTATAATAGCACATGTTTCTTCCTGGCTTTTCAAAAATTTTCATTGCAAGTTACCAGCCAGTTTTTAAAACGAGTGGTCATCTCATTCACATAATGGTATGAGATGTAAGATTTTCCTCTGCCTTTTCGTCAGTCACGTTCTTAACAGCGTTACATATGGACCTTATTTAAATTCGGTGGACTTATTTCGTCCCCATCGCACCATGCATTGGCTCCTTTCCACTCGAAGCCTCTATAGTGATGATTTTTCCTTCCCAGAATTATCATGCATCAAAACGACAGCTAACCAATTTACTCTTCATGGGGCTGTCTTCCCCACTTAAGAACTCTTGAAGAGAGATTTCCTCGTCTACAAGCCTTCTTCCTCCATATTGTTTAAAGGGCCGATTGAGGGATTTTTCCGGCCTTCATCCTGGGGAGTAAGACATCTATTTGTTCTCCTCCGCATAGTGGCCATTGTTTTAACATTAAAGATGAAGCCTTGTCCGCGTGAAAAGGGGCTTCCCATACCCTTTAGGTCCACTTTATCAAATTTTTATACATTCTTTTTAATGTCAGGCCAAAATTTTTGCCCCTTTGCAATAGTCCCAGGTACCTGATCAATGTTCGCCACTGCAAATGTGGTGTTTTCCCTCATCGTTGCTATGCTAACACCTTTCACTATCTACAAAATACTTCTCAATGTCCCATATTGCCTTGGGAGCCAATAATAATTGTAGTGAGCCACCTTTTGGAGTGATGGTAACGCAATTATGTCATGGTTCCCCATTCTGGTTTGACATGTAGGCTACCTGTTATTAAAATATGCTGCCCTATATCTTTTAGGAAGTACCAGCTGTCCCTGACCTTTGGATCTAGCTCCAGTCTTCCTATACATCAACTTGTTTTTCATGTAAAAATCTCCCTTGCCTGGAGTTGTATGACCAGTTAACAATTTCCTGAAACAAGGCTTGAGGGTCATATCCCCAGCCTGTGCCTTCCTCATCTCTTCTGGAGTGAAATCTAACATAATATCCTCCTCCTGTCTTGAGGTCGACCTGACCTGAAGGGTGCCATAACTATAGGGTTTCCTTCTGCAACGGTCAGTGTCATGATTGTTCATCTTACAATTTTTACACCACCTTTTTCCTTGGTTGAAAGATTTTCTTCATCATATTTCCTTTCATCGAATTGTGGGGTTTTATTTTTATTGTCATACCGTGGCCTATCAAACTGGTGCTTACCTTTGTTTTGATCTCTAGGATCAAATTTATTAAAGTTCTGTGGTGCCCTAAAATTTTCTACCTGTTTCTTTTTATTACCTGATACCTCTGCC
Source organism: Oreohelix idahoensis (assembly GCA_024509875.1). Lineage (NCBI taxonomy): Eukaryota > Metazoa > Mollusca > Gastropoda > Stylommatophora > Oreohelicidae > Oreohelix > Oreohelix idahoensis. The sequence continues at coordinate 27,473 of JAMPIV010022638.1, forward strand.
TGAGCCGCTTGATACCTTTTTGCAACATTTAGCAACTCACCCAGCCTCTCTGCACCTTGTTCCATGAGAAACTTTCTCAGGTCTGGAGCCATGGACTCTCTTAATTGTTCTATAAGGACCATTTCCTTAAGATCTTGGGTTTTCCCCCCAGAGAAGTCCATTTCTCCAAGTATGTCTCTAACCGTGCAGAGAACTGGTGATAGGTTTCACCTGACAGTAGTTTAGCATTCCTAAATTTTTTCCTATAAAATTCTGCGTTCTTTTCATATCTTAACAAAAGAGCCTGCTTTAGCATGTCATAATTTTCCTGATCACCTCTGCTCATTTTGGCAAAAACTTCATAAGCTGCCCCACGAAGACCTTGAGATAACTTTAAGCTCCACCTTTCTCTCTCTAACCCATATGTGGTAGCTAATAGTTCATATCTATTTAGATAGCTCTCAATATCATCGTCTTTCTCAACAAAATGATCTAAATGAAAATTCATAGCTGAGGGTGAGGCTCCCTGACTAGCAGTGGCATCAGAGGTAAAGGGACTGGCACCATTTTCAGGAGCATGGCCTTGAAACTCAAACTCCCTTAGTCGTAACTCATGTTCCCTTTGTAATCTCTTCTCCTTTTCTGCTTCCCTTTCTGCAGCTAATCTCTTTTCTTCTCTTTCTGCAGCCTGTCTTCTTTCCTCGGCTTCCAATGCTTTAGCCCTCTTTGTCAGCCTCAATCTGCAACCATCTCAATCAGCCTCAGCCTCAAATTGTAACTTCTTAATTTCCTTTTCAGCCTCTAACATTCTTTCGGCCTCTTTTTCTAATCTTCTTTCTTCCCGTTCAATTTATTTGTCACATTCAGCAGTGACATAAGCAATCATAATTTGCCCGTCCATTCCTAACTCTTTCGCAGTCTGTACAGCAGCAGATCGAAATTTTGCCAAGTCGGCCATTGTCTAACATGCAATTGTAAACAATTCAATCTTTCAATAATTATCTAAGGACACTACAGGCACTGAGAGCTCAACCTTATTTATTTCCACCCAAGGATACCTTTTAATTCTTTATTATTCCCAATATATATATAACAGGAGAAAGTTCAATATCCCTGGAGCGAGACCCCAATATATGTGGTAAAGTGGGATGTTATAAATATTTATAGGGGACTTAGTGTACTGACTGAGATCAGCTGTGAAGGTATCTGTATCTAATAGGTGTAGTGTTTTGCAGATAACCTTACTTGCTACCACATTATACCTCAGTCAGAATTATTCTGGAATATTGTGATGACTACGTTAAATGTCTATGGTATGTATATGATGAAGTGTAAGTCACAACAACAACAGACAGATAAACAATTTAATTTATTCCACCACACTTGACAACACTGTGACACTCACACACATTTAACACTCTATAAGACTATCTTAAATGAGGCACTGGTAAATTTTCAAATATAAATATGTATTAATTACTTTCACTAATCTATGTGTCCTGATTCAAATACAAAGTGAACCAGGAATCACAATCAATTGTAATTACAAATTTATATGTACAGAATTTATCAATATGAACCTTGTAGTGACATATTTTATTAATATTATCCTATGTGTGTCAGTTGTGTAGTAGTAATATGAGGTAATACTGGTTTTGTTTTTTCAAGCTATGTTGTTATTTGTCATCATGACTTCAAGTGTTTGTTTATCTTGGAAATAGTATGGGGGAAAAGTTCACAGTTCCTATCAATTTAAACACTGTATTTTCCCTCTGTTTTATTATAAAGTCAGATTTTGGGGGGGGGGGGCATAATGTTGAGCTCCTCTGGCCACAGACGCTTATCTTTCGTGATGGCTGCAGGAAAAGACTCCTCTGCTCGATAGCCTCCCTGTGTTCTGGAGGAGACACCTCACTGGTCACTATCTGGGACCCAGGAGTATGCTGTCAGCCTCTAGGTTCAGCAAAGCTCAGACCAGGTGCTGCTCAATAACTTTAGGACCACGGTCCCTGAAACAAGAAGGTTGTACCTCCTATTTCAGAACTAATTTATAATAAATTTCCAGACTGAACACAATACATAACAAACACTGAGTTCAGAGCGGTAGGCCAACTGCTATCTTCATCTGAAACAATTTTCACCAGTATACTCCTCCCTAATGGTTACTACGCCTCTGCAATTCCAGCATTATTTCTTTCTAGTCAATAAGATAGGTGTCAGTGTACTGTTTGGCAATTCCATGCAATTTTTACTTTCCTCCGACACCTTCTGTTCAGGTCGGAGCACTATATAGGCTTTACCTCATGTTCGCTACTGAACCACACATATATACAGACATAAATTATCAATTTACATTCAATTTTCATTAAAAAGATATCAAATATTTCAAGCTTACCACAATTCATGGAATAATACACAGTTACGTTGACTGGCAATGAATATAGCACAATTTCGATCTGCCGATGTCCCAGGCTTTTATTTAGAAAAATATGCACTGGCGCTCAACGCACTGGTTCTTTAGTAAGTTTATTTGAAAATGTGGTGCTGACCTGACGCCTCTGATTGACTATATTGGCGGGTCTAACGAATCGTGCCATGTTTACACAAGCGTTTGAAAAAAAGTACTCCTACTCCCGTTTCCCTAACAACAAAGAATCAATATTTATAGTCCGACTAATCGTGTTTAGCCTTACATTTACTTTCCGCCAATCAAATAGGAGGTAACATGTCAGCCTATTTCCCGTACAATGGTGGTGTGAAAATCTGCCACTGAGCGATTCTGATTTTGGTGTTGTCTGACATCCCTCACTATTTCTTTTGGCTATAATTTGTTAATTCCTAGACTATTTGCGTAACGTTTAACATATTCTTTGTCAGCAAGTCCTAAGGAACCCAAATATATAAATTTAATGGGGCTAAGGGGCTACGTTCAAAATATGCATTTTCTTCTACCTCCTCTTCACTTCGAATACGATGTGGTGTCTGGGTACTGTAATGTTTTCAAACGTAAACCAGTATAATGTCATGTTTCCTAATAAGCGTTTTTTCAGGTTTTTAAAACCTAACTCGTATGGGTAGTGTTTTTTATCACTGTCGATTTGAAAAAAAGCTAGTGCTTGTGGCCTTACACGCGTGTTAGGGGTGGCATTAATTGCGTATCGCGAGACTGTGGTAGTATTGCCTGCGTTCCGGCTTTCAGCCCTCCCTTTCTTTCTATCCTTAGTCCATCTGTCTTTCGTTTATGGTAACTTAGTGTATAAAATGACATGAATGGAATATTAAATATAGGTCAGCTTGCGTATCTCAAGGTTTTTCTTAGAAAGGCAGTACACGTTTTATCGTAGAAAGCGGGTATTGAAGCAGTAGGCTTTTACTATCAACGTGAAACGTTACAATTTGCAGACGAAGGAGAAAACAAGGGGGATTTCGAGTACAGTCATTGTGACAGCACTGTTCTTTACCATTCTTCTTTCCTTTTATTGAAGTTATTTGTTAGGCTTTACATTTACTTTTTAATTTATATATGTGGATTAGAATTTCTCACGACAGTAAGGGATTTCTCACAGTGAATTAAAACTGCGAAAAGGTCCGGTTATATTGAGTTACGTGTCTTTTATATTATAACAGTTAATATGTATTGACAGGATGGTTCCTGTCGCCCACAGTTTACACTTCTAGGGTAGTAGACGTATCAGGACACCGAAACAAGCCAACATCACTCAGAAATTATTTGAGCCACAATGGACGAAGTGGACGGTATAAAATTTTTATTAATACTTCACGCTGCTCCAACTTCAATACAGTTCAGGCCAATATACAAATGGCATATAATATGCAGTCGTCGATATAACTTTAGGCAGTCCGTTCATGTCTGGAACGCTGTCCTTTTCATTCTCAATATTTTAAATATATATTCACACTCGACACTAAGAAACTATACTCCTTTTAAATGCAAATAACTAGATACACCTCACAGAAGATCTTGATGTATTAGTGATGGATTAACACAGGGATATATACTGAAATTCAGTAGCTCAAAAACACATGCGTCCACTCGCCATGACACACAATGGAAGAAGACCCTACAGCAGGACGATCCCTTAACTTTGTGCTTTTTTAGTTTCACGTCTGCCAATAAACCATATCGGCATGACGTCACTTCATGTATTAATAAGTGACTCCGTATAAAATAAACAAACAAGGAGCCCTGTTGAGCTACATATTATACCGACGCAATCGTTATGAATTTTTTCATCAAATAACATATTGCCTATCCTATATCCCCGCATTCTATTTGTTATGAAGCTACTCAGGGCTCCAATCATATTAAATATGCTTGTTGGGTGTGGTAATTTCAAAATAGTCCCGACATTGAATAATTTTTCACGGTGATGCAAAGGTCACGTCTCCCATATATTGCAATAAAACATTCAATGCTTTGTGTACCAAACTCACAAACACATCGGTAAACTCTCTCAGCAATATGTGTAAGATGTAACATCTTATTACTTTATCTTAAGTAATCTTGTCAGTCCTGTCTGTCCATAAGGTGTCTTCCCGTCTTATCAGCTTTGCGACGAGCGAAGTCTGGCCTTATCAGCGAGTAAGCAAATACGCTGGCGTTTTGTAGGGCTGATCTGTAGTCGGATGTCGGCTGCACCCGCGATTAGCCAACAAGGTTGATTCGTTAATATTATTCCGTACAGCCCGCTCCTCTCGATGCAAAAGGCAGAGGGACGAAAATGGATAACAAGAACAGGAATACCGTGACAGAACCTATTTCCATGAGAGGGGTGTAAGAAGGAAAATTACCAAATATATCTGCTACAGTAGGCAGATGAAAAGAAGAAAAGTGGCTGGATGCAGTGGAAAAGCACGGCAATTAATCAGAATGTTGCAGTATCAAGAACAAGTGTGTACAGCTGAATACTGCTCCGTAGTGAATCTCAGGGTTCAGAGAGAAGTGTGTGTCCGCCTCAAACGTCCATTCTTGTCAGACAGCAAGAAGAAAGAAAATGATTATTTACATATGTATGAAGAACTTTTGACGATGGTTTGAAATGTTGACAAGAAAGCTAAATGACTATATTAAGCGATAAACAAGGATCAGAATGAATGGAAAAGATAAAAAAAAAAAAAAGACTATGTTATACCAGGACGGACAAAATAGTGAAATGGTACTAAAGAACTGTTTAAAATAAGACACAATTGGCAGGGGGAAAACCAAATCAACAATAAGAACAGATACACTGTACTGGAAGAAGCAATAATAACTATACACTGTTATCGTGTGCTAAAAAAAAACCTGAGTTAATTACGTCACCGGACCACTACACTTCAGTGAGCTAGCCATTGAGTTTAGCATAAATTATAGTCCTTTGATTCTTTTGCGTCTTCATGTGAATTTTAGGCGTATTTTTCGTATTTTGTGTCTCACAGTGTTTTCAAGTCTACTAACTCAGTGAGCATTCAAATTTTCATGGATTGTAATCCACCCTCCGGTGAGCGCCATTCAAACCCAGTCAAAAATTGAATGGCTAGTTTTTTGCCTAGCCTACTGCTTCTACAACCAGAACAGTCAAATTGCGTCGTATATAAGTGCAAAACTAAACAAAAATAAGTACGTAGGAGACACAATCATACATAACACTGTAGATTATCGCACCCGAGGTACTAATGACGAGTGTTCGTACACAAATGAATAATGTATTTCAACCGCCATTTTTAAAAAACCAAAGCAACCAAATTTAATTAGCTTGTTGTAGAGTTTTGTATCCACCACTCTAGTTTTGTATCGACTAAATGTGAATGTTATAGTCTTGAAATTGTGGAATATTTCTTGTATTTAATTACTATTGGTTAGAAGGTTTGAATATTTTGGTGCCTTAATTTTATAGTGATTATTCGGGGGATTGTGTCATGAACAGAATTGAATCTAAGTGAGAAAGGGTAAATAAAGAAAAAGTATGTTTTAAAATGTTTGTCTTTCCTTTTTTTTTAAAAGCGGGTTTTACTTCTCTTCATAAAACCCTATCGTGACATGCATCCACAAAGAAGCATATGGGGAGTCTCTTCAACCAAACCATCATGCGAATGCTCGCTGGGGCTCTCTGCCAACATTCTCAAGTTCTGTCCTATCGTTCATCTTCATTTAACAGTCCATTTCACCTCCTGTTTCCTTCACAGCTCCCTCGTTCTCCCATGTTGTGCTTATCTTGGTCTAGACCTCTGCCCTCTCTTGTGTCCTGACTGTTGTGTGGTTACCCCAGAACTAGGACTGGCCTGTAAGATTGCTTAACAACAGGTGTTCCTCAATATGGTAGGTCGCTGACTCCTCTCGCCATCGTCTTTCTTTCATCGGAACGTCTTGTTCCAACTGGGTGGCACTACTGTCTCATGTTCTTTGTCCATCAAGTTCTCCGACGGATGGTAACCGCTTGTTTGCATAGATTGTCCTATTTACAATCTGCCCTCTATTCTGCGCAAAGTTCATCACCCATTTTTTATGACCAGTCCTTAGCTTTTTGTTGTTGTCTTTGATGTTCTCCTATAGTCTCATAGGCCATACATAGACTGACTACACATTTGAGTTGAAGATTCTTATTCTTCAGTGTTTGAGTCCCAGGATGTCTCTTTATCTCCATATATTTTACTTCTATGTGGTTGACTTGAAGTATCGTTAGTTCGTTTAATCCCAATCTGTATTGTCTCTCTCGTAGTATTTCTCGGCCTTAAATTTATTTGAGTCTGACAACACTGTGTTTCTTCATTTAAGACGTGTACTCAATCAAAAAGAGATGAATTTATTTTAGATTAGTTTTTCGCTCCGGTAGGGTAAAAACTGTGTTGTTTTTTCTTCTTTTTGTCCATTATGAAAACAGTCGTGGGTGTGGTAACGATTGAGGCTAGTGTTTTTTTGTTTGTTTGTTTATAGTTTCGGTGGGGGTGTGAAGGTTGTGAGGCTTTTGTTCTAGTAAGACAGAGATTAGGGTTTCTTAACCCTTGGTTTGTGGACCCTCTGGGGATCCAAGAACGGGTTCTAGGGGGTCCGTTCACCTAACCTAAAATTTAAATTAAAGAAGCTGTTATATACAATATTTTCCAAGAAGGGGGCAATAGCCTTCATTGGACAATCATAGGTGTCTATAGCCTTCATCGGACAATCAAAAGTGTCTATAGCCTTCATCGGACAATTAAAGGTGTCTATAGCCTTCATCGGACAATCAAGGGGGTCTATAACCTTCATAGGACAATCACCGGGGTCCATGGCATAAAAAAATAAAAAAGGTTAAGAAACCTTGACGAAGATTATATATTGTTATTTATCCTAGCAGGATTTTTTTTAAAGTTCTCTTTAGTTGCCTTGCCTGTCTGCACCTTTCCTAGTGACTACCAAAGGGTATTTGTTTCTCTTTTTAATGTTGATTTTCTCGTCTACAAGATGTGGTTCCCCAGTGTGCACGTCGCGTGCTAAGAACCTGCTGTTTCTAATATCTATTCACTGTCTTTAGTGACAAATTTTCGTATGTATGAAGAGGATTAGAGAGGTAGATGTAGTAGCATACTGATGTAATGAAAGGAAATGTTAGAGACTTCACTATACACTTCACCGTGAACAGGAGGACTTGGCATTGTGTTTGTTGAAAGTGGAGGCCCTATGCTCGCGGGGGGTCTAAAGAGTAATGATTATTATAACGATGATCTCTTCCTCGCCGCTGTTGCTTTCATGAACTCAAGTAGCAAAGTCAGGTAACCCATGTTTTTAACACTTGGATAGACTTGGACCGTTCACTCGACCGAGATTCAAAATTTTGAATTCTTTTGCCTTGGGAAGGGTCCTGTGCTATGTAACCACATCTGTGTCACCTTTTGTATTTTAATCTAGTGAGATAAAGGTTAAAACACGACCTTATGGCTGTCATGGAAGTTTTGCAGATACTGCAAGAAACTGTGCAGCACACCTTTTTGTTTAGGTGAAGTTCAAGCAGCAGGAGGCGACGATTGTCATAAATGGTAGAAGTGCTTGCAGTGTTCGAGGGCAATATAGAACTGCGTTGCTTATATAACGTGTAGCAGTGGGCGTTAACGTTATCCAGTCTACCCAGCTGTTAATATGGGTACAATAGATCTCGGACTCTTGATTTAAAAAGCAAAGGCAGCGAGGCCTTGTAAAGAAGCTTTGTGTGTGTGTGGGGGTACGTAAAAGTACTTAATGTCCTCCATGTGGCATTGTGTGATAAGGGACTGCCTTACGCTTTAGATCAAACACACAACGCAGCACATAAAAGTGGAAAAGTTAACAGATTACAAAATATCACAAAGTTTAAAAAGGGGATCGCCAAGAACAAAGTTAAAAATAACATAGTTTACAAGTTCGGATTATAATAAATTTATATTATTATATATATAATAAGCCTCCGTATCAGTCATAAAACTCACTGATGAGGCAATGCGCCCCCTGAGGTGACAGCCCTCAGCTGCTTTTTTTTTTCCTAGTGTTCCTTTCTATGCATTTTCTCCTTCTCTTCTGGGGGCTTGCCGAGGGAGAGGCATCCTTTTCTTTTGTTTCGTTCAATCTGAGGTGGACTCCGACCTAGAGAGTGCATCGCCACTTTGAATTGGCGATCGGTAGCTTCATCCTCCCACGTTGCTGGATCTGATGTCTGCAGTGCCCCTCATGTCTCTCTTGCACACATCTTTGAACCTCAGCAGCGGTCGCCCAACTCAAATACTAATAAAATAACTCAGAACTTAAGAAAATAACAAAATCATCCCAAACTGAAGGGTTGCCCCGAGTGCATTTATGTTTGAGTCAGGCACATTGTCAAAGGCATGAATCAAAAATGTATAAACAGTGTCAAAATTGGGCAATGTTCAATACAAAGAAAATTATAAATCCGGGCAGTTCACTTTAAAAGCAAACAGTCAGGTGTAAAGTGTAGGATGCAGGTGTTCAAGGAATTATAGAGAAAAAAATTTCCAATATTGGGAAATCCCAGATTAGTTTGGCCCTGAGCTAATAAAACATAGCGCGACTAAAATATTATTCTAAGACAGATTCATTTATCAGGAGCTTAGAATCCTCACAGCTTTTGTGGTTTTTTCTAAATGTCTTCCTTGCCATAGTTACCATTAACCTGACAGAGTTGTCGTATTAATTGTAAACTGGAATTTTCATGTGCAACTCCTTACAGGTCAAATTGAAATTTCCAAAGTTCATTGTTAAACAATGCTACAAAATTAACAAATTGGCGAGGTAACGAGTAAGGCTCGTTTTTGGACATTACTCATATTTCTGGGATTAAATAATACAATTCCAGATCCAAATCCTGATCATTCGGTCGTTGTTCTTATAAAAGTGTCCTGCTATTTTTTGTTTGAAGTTTTTTTTAGATGGCCTCATATACGCTTCTAAAGGGATAGAGATAGCGCCGGTTCAGATGTCAAGCACTCCGCTTAGGTGGCGCCTATATTAAACGCAGATGCTATGGTATTTTGTATAGAGTTAAATTATTAAAAAAAATTTTTTTTGGGGGTGGCCTCGCCAAGTGAACATGGTAGACAAAACAACGTCTGTCTATACGTTGTTCGTTTGTAGCTTTCTCAGCAGGGTACGTCCTTTCATACCACTCGATCGGGCAGTATCATTTCTTTTTTCTTCATTGTTCTCTTCGTCGGTCAGCTTATTATTTGGCAAGTTTTTTGCCCTTCTCAATTCATTGGTTTTGCTCTACGCTGAATCTAGATAGGGTGAAGTCTCCTAACACTTTCTCAAAACTACTCCCCTACTGAAGTAATCTTGCATTGGACTAGTTCTTATCTTCTTAGCATTTTTTGGTCTTTAACCTACATCCTCAGCACTTATTTTACGTTCCGCGCCTAGGTGAACTGTGGTATTATCGTCAACAATCATGACCCTAGTCTTTTATCACCGTGTCAGGCGGTAGTGACTTTTATCATCATTGAATCATCATAGATCTCACCTATTGAAAGAGTTTCATGATTCTCGTTTGGACAAATATGGTCATCGTACGAGGATGAATGGGGATAAACCTGTAAAAAAACATTCACCACACAGACAATGCGATTATGAGAAAGAATCTATGTTCACGGAAGCCCATGTCCCTGGTGGTGTGAATTATCGCAGATAATCCCTGTCTGGTCCAAACAGATCTTGACGGAAGGCATATAGTACAATGTAAGTCAGGTTCGCACATCATTTGTTTGTGAGAATGCATCAAGATGTTAGCGCAAACGGAGATATTACGTCATTATTTTAAATAGGTGCAGGCGCATGAGAATATTAAATTTAATAATTTTAAATACACACACTAGGGGGAAATTATGAATTTAAACAAGACCTCGGCAACATACCTATACGTAGTGTGGTGCGAAAAAAGAGCTTACGATTGGGGATTCTGAAGTGGAGAGTCCGGAATAGTACTTGACTAATCTCACTGGCAAGTTATATGTGCCGGAAATAGCAATCTGTGATTTGAAGTGTCAAACTGAAAATAAAATGCTAGCGAACTCAACAGAGGTACCCAGAACAGGGCAGCTTCCGCAACTTCGTCCAGCAACTCCCAAAAAGTCTAATGGAAAGAGAAGAGAACGGACGCTAGGAATTCCAATGAAGATCTTATAAGTGACTAAATCGAAGTAATATTGTGGGAAATTGTAAAACGCTTAAAAAGTAAGTCCGCTACCTTTATAAAAATGTTTATGGGCACTGGAAAACTTGAAGGACCATAGTGACTTATAAATACAGAGTCTGGACCCCTGTCGTGAGAAATTCTAATCTCACATGTATAGTAAATTAAAAAGAAAAAGGTGGTTTGTAAAGTGTTCCTAACAAATAACTTCAGAATAAAAGGGAAATGAAGAATGATTAAAGAACATGTGCTTGTCATCAATGACTTGTAGCTTACGAAATCCCCCAATTGTTTCTACTCTCGTCTAGCAAATTGAACGTTTCTCGTTGATAGTAAAAGCCTTAACTATCAGCATCAATACCCGCTTTCTACATATAGAAACGTGTAATTGGCAGTTTTCTTAGAAGAAAAACGCTTGAGACTACGGCAGTGGCTGGACCTAGATTTAAAATTCGCATTTCAGTGTCATTTTATACACTTACGGTACCCAAAAACGAAGACATGAAGTGGACTAAAGATATAAAGAAAAGGGAGGGGCTGAAAGCTGGAACGCAGGTCAATACTACCTTTCGACAGTGAACCAACGGAAACACAATTAACACACCAAGCTTAAGAATCATCGCGTGAAAGGCCTACATGCACTAGCTTTTTTTTGCAATCGACAGTGAACAAAAAAAACAACTACCCATAAGATTGATAGATAGGAGTTTTTAAAAACCTTTATTATAAAGACATTTTTTCCTTATTAGGAAATATCGTACATTATACTGGTTTATACGTTTGAAAAGCATTTACAGTACACCAGGTAATCACCTACAGTCGTAGTCTCGAGAAGGTAAACAGAGAAGAAGTGGGCTTTAGTTAGGGGTATGGTGGATCAGGAACAGAAAGCTGGCATATTTTTGAACGGCAGTAACCACTTATGCTCCTTTAAATAATTTGTATATTTGGGTCTCTTAGGTACTTGCCTGATATGCTGACAAAAGATTAGTGTTTAACACGTTACGCAAATTAGAGGGGGTTTCTAAGGAATTACCTAAATTTATAGGCAGAAGAGAAATATGTTAGGTGGATGTCAGACATACACCCAAATCATGAATCGGGTCTGCAGTGGACAGACTTGTCACGGCCCACCATTGTAGTGCTTAGTTTGAATGGTTCAGCCATGCTATAAATCGCGATTTGTGATTGGAGCGGCAATAAATGTAGAGGTGCATAAACTAAACACGATTTGTTCGGGCTATAAGCTCAGTCAATAACTATTCTTTTTGTATGTCTATTGGGATAAAACTGTGGAGTTAGGGTGAGTGGACTTTATTTATTATGCAATCGATTGGTCGTAAATCATGGTCTACGTTTGGTTACAGAGATCCCCGCAGAAAATAAGTATGTCAATCAGAAAGGCGTCGTGTCAGCTAGATCATCCACGCCGTGATAATGGGTTAGTGTCACAATATGACGCGAAACTAAACTTAACTAAGAGGAACCAGTGCGTTTGAGCACTCAGAAGTGATATATTCTGTTCCTAAACATAGAGAAGAAAATGCATTGTGACAATCGGGCTGGATAGTACTCCGAAATGTTGATAGCTCTTAGTTCACTTTGGCCCATGTTCAAACCGTTAAGATTCTTCTGTAATTATTTCCATGAATTGTGTGTAAAGCTTGAAGAATAATTCTATGACTATCTTGTTTGAATGGAAAACTTGGAATAGTAGGCAATTGCATAATTTGTATGTCGGGGGAGGGGGACAGAACTTATGTGAGTGTTATATAATGTGGGTCCAGTGGCGAAACTGATGAGGGCCAAGAGCCTATTATAGTGGCTTAGCCAACTGAAAACAGAAGGATGTTTCGGAGGGAAAGTGAAACACTAACATGGGACAATCAGGCCATAACGAGCTGAACAACTGACACACCATATCTCTAATTGACTAGGAAAGGAAATTGTAAATGCTTGGAATTTGAAGTGATGGGGAGTTTTGAGAGCAGTAGGGCGTAGTAACCATTTAGTGTGGAGGAATAATAACTGGTCGTATAATAGATTTCAAGATGAAGCTGGAACAAGTTGGCCTACCCTGCTACTGAACTCAGAGTTTGTTATGTAAATTGAGTTGCATCTGCTAAATGGATTAATAAACTAGATTATGAAATAGTATGTGGTTAACAACCTTCTTGTTTCAGTGACAAGTGGTCCTAAAGTTATGAGCAAGCACCTGGTTCCAGAGCTTTGGGCAGAATCCATAGTGCGGGACTATCATAGCTCCTTGATGCCATATAGCAAACATTGAGGTGTTTCCTCCACCAGAAACACAGTGGGAGAGCATTTGATCTGTGAGGTGCAGACAGTATCCCTTTTTTTTTTCCTGCCGCCAATGTCCACTCGACGTAAAGATTAAAGGCCTATTGAGGGCGCAGGGCCGTAGAGGCTACAGACTGGAACACATTATGTAGCCCCACCCATCTCTGAAACTGACATAGGTTATAAAAATAAGAAGGTGGAAATAATTGTTTATAGTAATGAAAAGGAACTGAGTAACATCATCCAATCGTCCAATACTATTTCGCAAGGCAGAAAACAACACACTAGGGAAAGTCCCATAGGCATGACAAATGGAGCATTTGCAAACAATGAAGCTCTATGGTGAGACAAATAACAGACATAGGCTTAAAAACAAAACCAGTAATACACCGACAGGTTAATCAATATTACTGACATAACCTACACAACTTGACACAGCATAGGAATAATACTTAAATAAAAAGTATGTCACTTAGACACTAGTTAGTCAATTAAAAATTGAGATAAAATGTTTTGTACCATATAAACTTGGTAAATTACTAATGAAATGATGTGTGATATTCCCGGTTTTTCAGCTTTGTAAGTTATGGAATCAGGTGCAGGACAGCGATGTATACTTAGTTACATGAAAGTAATTAAATAAGCAAATTTATAGTTTATTGAAAATGTTAACCAGTGCGCTGGAGATGGATCATTTAAAAATTTTTTAAAGAAGATAGAGTAGTCCATATTTAATGAGTTTAAAAATAAAATGTGTGGTGAGTGTCCCACATTGATTGTCATCAGTGTGTGTGGAATAGAATTAAAAATAGTAATTATAGCTTGTCTTTGTTGTTGTGTTGTGACTTAACACTTCATGCATATACAGTCAAACCCTAGTACATATTTTTTAACGTAGTACATGCAGCAATATTCCCCCGAATACATTCTGACTGTGATGTTATAAATTATGCTGGTAGCTTAAGTAAGGGGTCAATCTGCAAAAGCACGGACAACACCTATTAACATACAAGAAATACCTTCACCAGCAGATCATCAATTCAGTACACCATACATTCCCCCTATAAATAGGTTTATAGCATGATAATCCAATATCCCAACTTATTAAAAAAAAACCACATAGTATATTGTGGTCCGGCCGCTCCATGAGTGATAATTGGACAAGTTTGGGGGGGGGGGCTTTCATCCTCTGTTATATAGTGATAGTTGGTGGAAAAAGAAAGGAAAATTTAGTTAATACAAAAATTAAAAAGTTAATCCACTTGGGTGGAAATGAAACTAAGTGTTGAGCTCTCAGATGTGTCTTTCGCTAAGTAGTGGTCCTGGGATTATGATAATTATTGAGATAAATTGAATATGTTAGCAATTGCAATGTGTTGGGATCAATGTGCCGCACTTTGGCATAAATATCGATCTGCTGCAGGTACAGACTGCAAAAAGAGAGTTAGTGAATGGTCGTGTGGGGTCAGAAAATTATGATTTGGGCTTATGTCAACTGGCTGAATGTGTGACAGAATATAATTGAAAGCTGGATAGAACGAAATAAGATTAAAAAGAGAAGGCCGAAAGGAAACGTTAGAAGGCTGAGACTAAGAAGTGCTGCAATTTGAGGGCATGAGGCTGAGAGCTTAAGAGAGTTGCAGATTGAAAGAGTTAAGACCAAGTCCAAGTCGTGTGCAGATTTCCGGATTTGTCCGTTAAGAAGTGCAGGAGCGCACTATTTCAGAAAGGCTGGTATAGAGAAATTAAAGGAAATAAAATTCAGTGCTAATGTAGGTTAACTACTAAAGGAGATTGGATATCTCTACTGAAATTTATTTTAGATGACAGGCTTCGCAGAATGGACCCGGGTACCCCATAGCACACAGGACTGTACCACCCAGTAGACGGCCAATACCCTAAAATATGAATAACAGGAAGGACGTAGAGAAGACCCGATCAGAAGGGAAACAATGAGTTCTGGTCCGATTGATACGGCTAGTGTCGTGAATTAGTCAATCGGGACCATGCTCCTGGAAGATGGTGCCAGTGGCGCTACAGCGGTTAACGGCACTGATGCCACTAGAACCGCTGATTCAGTCGTAGTAGCGTGATACCCTGGAGAACATTTATTGAATCATGTACATATAGACCCATTTATAAATTTAGAACGTTCCTTGGCTTATAATCTCTCTAGGCTATCCTGAGAATTCCAAATAGTCCCTCCCCCACCTTAGTCTTCTTTTGCCCATAACTCAAAGTTAGCTAGGACCACCCAGGTGGAAGACTATAAAGTGTCATCCCGATGCCTCTATACGTGTAACCGCTAACAAAACACCTCGAAGGTACTTCCCTATGATTCCAAAATGAGCAGAAAGGTGAATACAAGAAAATTATGACATGCTAAAAGCAGGCTCTTTTCAATAAGTGGATATTTGAAAAAATGTGACGACAATTTTTATAGGAAAAATTTAGGAATGGTCTAAACTACTGTCAGAGTGAAACCTTATCGGACCAGTTCATGTGCATGGCGCCATGAATATCAAGTGACATTACTTGATGAAATGTACAAGGCCCATTCTTCTGGTGGGAAACACCCAAGATCATTAAGGAAAATGATCCTATGTGATAAGACCAAGTAAGTCGTAGTAGTCCATGGTCCCGAGCTCCAGACCACTGTCCCAGAGAAGTTTTCTCATGGATAAACAAGGTGGTCCGAAGGTCCTGCATTGGTGAGTGTACTACATGAAGATTGTGCAGTGAAAGTGGTTATCAAGCACGTCAGGACACGAAGTAACACCAATCCCAAATGAAATAAAAAAGAAACAGTAGCTTCTTAAAAGAATTTTTAGGCAGCCATACCAGTAACTTTAGATAATATTGTTGGATAGCCCGAATTAGATGGCAGCCAACAACAGGGTAAAGTCACCAAGTTTTGATGATCACCCAAGACGGGACTAGGTCAAAATAAAGAACTCGGCCCATAACCTTTCTCCAAACTGCAATTCGATGTTTATCCAGGTGAAAATCTGATTGAAACAGGACCCAACTACTATCACAGAATGCGCAACCAAGGGAAAATGGATGCGTGAAGAAAATTGTCCTGAATCCCCCCAAACAATCTTAGACCACTAATGATCTCCAGCGGTATGGTTATCTCTTGAAGGAAACTTCCTCCTCAATTACCTGTGCTTGCTTATGACGATCTTCCAAGGATTACCAGGAAAAAAATAGTCGAAAACCTTGCTTCGGGAGAATAACAATTTGTAACATAAGGGTAACTTAATAGTGGTAAAGGTTACCGAACCGTGGGGGGGCCCCGATACCAAGCATACCCACCCACGGCGCCGCGCCAGTGTGTGAGAAAGAATGGTCATCTTGTAATGGTGGACAAACATATAGTGGTATATATTGAACCGGAGTTTATATTAAACGATTCCGTTGTGAAGTTTTCTCGCACTCTGGATGCTATGTGGTGCGATATCAATACACCACCAAAGACTTGGAGATTCAAACTGCAACCTAAACAAAGGATGGTAGCTACCAAAGACACTTCCTGCGTCTGGCCCGGATAAAGGGTAGAAAACGCGATATTTGGTAGAGAAAAAAAAAAGGAATCAATAAAGTCAGGGCAGTGATAATGAGCCCAATCTTACCTTCATAGATATGGGGTGTAGATATGTTCTGCTTGGGGAAGCGCTCAATAAGAGACTCTGGATATATTTGCATACAGTGCAGACCCATATTCACATCTAAATAAGATAGAGATCGAATAATCCAATACATACTCATTTCGCAGTAATGATGATGATGAAGGCACAGTCTAGAGGACAAAACACATCAAGGGCCGTGTTTCAAGAAGAGTTGCCCACATGCTCATACACCCATCCAGAGCAGAGGTGAGGATGTTATTATATGAAGAACAAGCTGGATATCATAGGCAAGGAGGTCAGTATTCTGAATACTCAGATGGGTCAACGGACAGCATGGTCCTTCCACTTCGATATATTACTAAAGTGTGTTGAGAACTAAGGGGCGATGGGCGATTTCCCTTTCAATGGTCAGAAATGGGGATCTAGCGGCAACAGGACAGCTATAGCTTGTCACTATTTCTGGCCATGAATAACTTAAGGATATCAAAACGATATGTAAAATCACGTCCAGCTAGTTGCCTAACATAGTAGAGCACGCAAAACGATCTGTGTACTGGCACGCAAGCAACTCTGGGGGTAAATGCCGCAATTAGAGGGTGGAGCACCCTTTGAGAGAGTTGGCCGTGGATCTTGTGGACCTTCAGTGCACACGCGAACACCAAGTAGGAAGGAACATGGCTAGCATCGTGACTCTTTGGTGGACACTGTGTATCTATTGTGGGGAGAGTCGGTAGCCCTGATCATCGATTGAGTATATCTAAACAATGTGGGTGGAAGAGTCATTGCTGCACAATTTTCAGTCACAAAGGTTTAGGCTTTCCTTCGCGCAATTTCAAATCTTGACATGATAGATGCGGCTCCAGTCAAGGCAGGGCCCCCCCCTGACAGAATCTACTAACTGTAGGAATGTTTTCCAGGGATCTTCGCAGGACCAAACACTCTCCATTGTTAGTGTGTGTAGTCCACGGTCAGCCTAGTGTAACGGCCAAGTGTGAAATGGATTTGAATGAGGCACGGTCCCCCCCCCCCCCCCCCCCCCCCCCCCCCCCCCCTGATGTCGAATACTGAGAAAGTTGAGCAGACCAGCGATAAAAACCTCATCCGTTTCTCCTATGGACATGGTGTGACCCTGTCACCTAGCCGCGCCTCGTTGTGCAGATATTCAGGCGAGGGTACCCCATGTGCTTCGCTCAACTCGGATATGGCCCCTCCGTTGCAACATTTGTTGTTTGAGAGAAGTGGGCTCAAATAAAAGGCTAGGGGGGGGGGGGGGGCGGGGGGGGGGGGGGGACGAGCGACAGCGTCTGTTATGAAACGCGTGGACAGTTAGGGGGACTGATTGTAAAAAAGCAGAGCGAGAAATGTAGTTCACAGTTCCTCATATCTCCCATATGTGAATTGAGCTTGTTCACCACCTGCGTATTTAAAAACTGGCTGGAAACCTTGACCAACTGAAAAATTTGAAACAAGGCCAGGATAGTAAACATTGCAGTTCCTTTATTTTATAGACAGGGAAAGGCCGAAAGTGGACAAGAGTATGTGTGTGACCTGTGGGAGAGAATGGTTACTTTGCTGTCTTACCTCTCCCTGGATTGTCATAGAATAAGTTAGCCAAATTGTGGATGGCAAGGGTCCATATTCCATATACAGTTCTAGAGAAGGTGTTCTAGAACAAATTATAAATAGAGCAGAAAGGGGGCAAGGGGAAAGAAAAAGCATCTATCATGTGAATCTCCTTGAAGAAATATTTGGAAAGAGAACATCAGGAATGGGAGAACACGTGAGACATGTTGTACGCCTTGTCTGTATCGGCCATGGAGAATGCGGAAAAAGGAAGCCCACTGTCCTTTCATCATGATTGAACTGATTCCTTTATTACGGGCACCCCTGTGAGTTGACAGCAGCACTAGAGCAGCTCCAGGCCCTTGAGATAAATCAGTACACATTTTTAACGGAAAAACTCAGAAAGAGGAGTAGAGTGTGCTAGCAATACAGGTTGTTCTAGGGGAATAGATCATACAGTCGGTGTGTAAACAGACCGACCATGGGCATGGACAATGTAAGGCGATACAAACCTATTGAGATATGATATGAAACTGATAGGACTCCCAGCCTCACACGTTTGTCTGTATGGTAAACCCAGTATTCGATTCCTTTTTTGCTTAAGTGGAGAAAGCTTTGAAGTATGCGAAGTCAGATAGACTATCTTTGTTGAGAGTGAAGAATTATTTCAGCTCACTAGTGTGAATCTTCGTAGTATAGTTCTCGCGGTGTTGTACTCTTAAGGAAGCCCTCCTGGAGAACATAGACTCTGTATAGGATTACATAGGAGACTGAATTGCTCTATTACAGAAGGACAGGGTGTGAATCCATTGGCCGCGATAACAAATCATCTGATTGTTTGTCCATTTGCTAAATAAAGCTAAATATTTCTCAAAAGTGGATCTGAGTAAAGAGATGATACTATCAGAGATTCGCAGTAAAGCCTGAGGTTAGACATACCCTAGCTATTTTAGTACCTCAGAGAGGACACTATGAGATTTAATAGATTGCCCATTTGGAACTGAAGAATGCGTCTAGTGGGTCTATCTCTCAGGAATCAGATTGAGTTAAAATTATTGGAGAACCCTTCTGAATAACTCCATGTATATGCACAAAATACTTCATTGGATGAATTATCCTTTATATGGCAACACGAGAACAGTTTGAGACACATCATTGACGTTCACTGAACTTAATGCTGTTTGAATCAGACTTAGGGAAAGCGAATTTAACAGCCCGTGGACGTCAAACTCAAATGTTGCGGTTGGATGTAACAAGAATTGGAATTAGATTCGGGAGCACACGAGTTTATCAGCATTGAGGAGAGTGTAAACAATGTACTCCTTGACTGACCAAGAAATTTAGGAGTAATACTAAAGATGAAAGCTTCCGTTCCGAGATGAGCACTCACAAACGGTGCAATGAAAGACGTGAGCGATCCTGTTGTCTTCAGTTTATGTGAGTTTCTGTCTACCCGAGAAAAAGTATATCAAAATCTTTAATTCCATATATTCAAATCCCCCGTGTTAACAGAGTTTGTGACATCGTAAGGGAAAACTCACAGATCGAATTAACATGGACTTAACCACAATGTGAATCATGGCTTTACCAGTTAATTTGAAGGAAAGCTCACAAGCTAAACCTATTTGAAATTACCTGACTTAAGTGTCAAGAATCATATTAAGCGACTGATGGCCTAGTCTATTTGGTTTAGGTGGCAACTTTGGCTACAAAATCAGGATGTCAATATGTGGATTGGAGATTAAGTCCCAGTGCTAATATTCTAGTGGGTGCTAGAAAGTTGAATAAAGGGCTGAAACCAACTACTCAACTAACAGAAATAGAATGTCTTGGCAGTAATATGGGCGATAAATGAAATTACAATATTTATTATTCTTGTATTGGGAAGGTGACAATTTAATTTGTTGTCAGCAACGGGATTCACCAAACCCATAGTCTCGTTTTCTCAACGCAGTGCTATACATGAGCCAAGCTCTATATAATACTCCCGTTTGTGCATAGATGACTGATTCAGGGATCAATTGATAGTATTTAGCATGAGAGTATGGATGAAGTGAAAAAACAAATCTGAGAGCTGTATTGTGTTAAGACCTGCCTGATCCAGTCGTAGTGATGAAGAATCTACTCCATAAAACCCCAGTGAATGAATAATAAGTATTTCATCTATTGTGTAATAATAAGATATTATAGACTTGCTGACATAATATAGCTTTCTTTTTTTAAGTGCGGGTGAGAGATCTTCTAACGTGAAGAAATTCTAATCCACAATAAAAATTAAAAATTAAATAAAGAATAAGTGTAAATCCTAACAAATGAACGTTCATATAAAAATTGGAATATGAAGTTAATGGTAAAGAAAGCTGTGCTGTCACTATGACTGTACTCGAATCCCCTCCCCTTTTGATTATCGTATACCACACTGTGCTACTAAAATTGTAACGTTTGCAGCGTTGAAAGTTAAAGCCTACTGCTTTCAATATCCCGCACTTTCGTACGATATGAATACTTGTACTGGTCCTTTCTAAGGAAAAACGCTATGATTATACACAGGGCAGAACCATCCTAGTATTTAAAAATTCTCACTTCATGTCATTTTAATACACCTATCGATTACTGCCAAAAGAGAAAGACAGCATGGACTATAAGATAGAAAATGAATGAGGGAAGGTAGTGCTGACAGGGCCGGAACGCAGGCAATACATATACTAGTCTGCGCGAATACATAGACAATTACTATCGCATCATAGCGTGTAAGGCCAACATTGCACTAGCTTTTTTTTCAAATCGACAGTGACAAAAAAAAAAACACTCACCCACACTTGGTACACGAGAGTTAGTTTTTAAAAACACTGAAAATTCATATAAGGCGAAAATAGCATGACAATATACTGTATTAACGTTGAAAACATTACATAGGCCTTCAAGACAGCACATGCAGTATTCGAGGATGTAAACAGTGGATAGTAGAAGAAAGTGGGCATAATTTTGTAAGCGCGGCCACTTAGCTCCTTTAAGATTTGTAATATATTAAGTGGTGGTTCCTTCGTGACCAGTGTTGTTGATGTTCTTACAAAGACTATGTGTTATCAACGTTGTATCTGCAAGATAGGTCTAGTGAATTCACGCAATTAATAAGACGCAAAATAAAATAGTGAGAGTAGAGGATGGATACATGACAAGCACATCCCAAATGCAGAATCGCTCAGTGGCAATTGTCACCTATTACTGTCAGTCGTTTTAGACGCCACGCATTGTAATCGGGATAATGGGTCTCCATGTTAGAAAACATCCTCGATTTGATTGAGATGTTGTGGCGCAATAAATTAACAGGCAGAAACAGATTAGAGATCTGTGGCTCTATAAAATACTATTCTTGTTATCGTTGTCAGTAGGGAAACGGGGAAGTAAGTACTTTTTTTCTGAAACGATTGGGAGTTAAACGATAGGGCACGATTGATTAGGAAGACCGCTACGCAGAAAATGAGTTCCAATCAGATGGAGTTGCGTTCAGGTCACCTACTCTACATTATGCAATAAACTTATAAGTTGGGGGGGGGGGGGGGGGGGGGGGGGATGGGGGGGGGGGGGGGGGGGAGATGGGGGGGTGGGGGGGGGTATCAGTAATCGCTGAGTTGCGATTGAGGCACCAGGTAAGTGGCATATTTTGTCTAAATAAAAGTGGGGGGCATGGGGGGACCGAATCGGCTTAGATCGAAATTGTGCTATATTCTATGCCAGTCAAGCGTAATTCTGTATTATTTCTATGAATTGTGGTATAGGCTTAGAATATAGTTGATACGGTTTTTATAATGAAAATTGAAAGTACATTGATAATTTGATGTCGTGTATATATGTGTGGTTCAGGTAAGCGATACATGAGGTAACAGCCTATATTATCGTGCTCCAGGTGACCCTGAACAGAAGGTGGTCGGATGAAAGAGTGAAAACATAAATGGAATTAGCCAACAGTTACAATGACACTCTTATTTTATTGACGGTAGAAAGAATAATGGCTTGGAATTGCAAGAGGCCGTCTAGTTAACGCATTAGGAGAGTGAATATACTGGTGGTATTAGAAATTATTTCTTATTATGAGCTGACAGTTGTGCCTACCCAGCTTCTGAACTTCAATGTTGTTTGTAATGTATAGTGTGCTTCAGTAAAGTGCTTGTTTATAATTGATTATAAAGAACATAGTTATGAAATAATGGGATGAATACATACTGCTCTTCTTGTTTCTCAGGGTCTGTTGTTGGGGTCCATAAGTTCATTTGAGGCATAGCATGCACTGTTACGGCAGATTTATTGGCATGGGTCTGCTAGAGTTTAACGCAGTCATCTTGATTTTAGGAAGGTATAACAACGTTGTTATGTAAAATGTAAAAAGTATTATTGTCATAGTGAAACGCATGTGTGACAAGATGTTTCAGCGTTAGTTGTCACGTCAGCGGTGACTCAAGAGTACGAGACCCTTATTCATATAACGGAGCCGTCGAACCGGATAAGGTGGACGGTTGATCCATATGGAATGTTTTTATTGCCAGGCTTTATATTGGCCGCAACAATTATATTACGATATAACATACACTGTGACGATGGTCAGTTCCAATGTGATATTACGAAGTAAGCAGAATGAAGTAATGTTAGTAAGATCTGACTAAACCTTGTCCGAACGTGAATATATGAGTCCCCCTTAGTTATGTCTAGATCGCCAGAACGTGCTATAATCTCAGGTCTGGCTGTTCGTAGTTGTGATTTCCCATTTTTTCCCAACCACACATCATAGCTTGATCATATGCAGTTATGTGGCGGGTTCTGTTACTACTATGTTTTCGTAGCTATGGTGTAGCAGCAAAGGACCTGATTTGTAATAGGTGAATAAGTATTTGAAAGTAATGAACAGCAATGGGTTATTATTTTATAATATCTACATGATGACTCATAGTGTAAACTGTTCTTGGTAAGGAAAGTCGATTAGTAAAATGATATGTTTGTTGTGGACTCGAGAAATGGACTTAATCAAATCTAATAACGTCTAGAAATTTGAGCTGTATGATAGAATGATTGTACGCAATATTATATCACCTACCTTTCGCAGCGTACTCTTTCTAGCGCATCAAGAGCACGATCTCATAATGATTACATAGAAAGTACAGGCAAATATGTGAGTAATTATAGTTAGTAAACTTAAATAGGAAAGCCGAGTAGTAAACCGGAAAGCCTCCGCATTAACATTGTTTACCAAGCTGGCATACCAGTGAGAAGCACACGGTAAGGGCAAGATGTGGTTGGCCATCGCACTGGACGAAAAAAAAAAAAAAGTATTTTCCTTGTTTACATAGTGTTGCTCCAAGCTGTTTAACCATTACTACAGCAATGGTCTACATGATTCTTCATCAACACTACGGTGTGGAACAGTCCATGACTCTACGCAGATGCAACTCTGGTCACGTCACTACAGTCGTGCTGTACAGATATGCCGAGTGCGGCTTCGAAAGGTGAATCAACCGACAACGATCATTCCATGTATTTAGAGATTAATATTTTCTTTAATCAATGGAAGACCCAGATATGACAAGAGAATACTGTGATCATACCAATCAATAGTCAAACAGTACTGGGCATGGCACTAGTCTAGTCCGTTGACGATTTCCATCAGCCTGGATCCTTCAAAAGAATACAGTTATAGTGACGGTGGCGCTAAGTGACGTGATTGTCCTACTCATATAACTGACACATTACACTTAACAGAGGTCCGATACATATTTGCATGGCATGTCCACGTCCCATCTCTATTAATTGTTTATACGATGTTCTATCGTGTTTCATGTTTTTGTCCGTTTGATGTGTCGGCGTTATTTGCGGGTATAAGGATGTGGCGGCGGTTGTTCATAAATTGTAATAAAAATGGGCTCGTCAGGATGTCCGATGATTCATTTTGAATGTTCCTGGAAGGCCTTGTAATTAATGAGCACGACACCGCTGTTCAGCGAAGAAAGTAAGTCGTCGTAAATTATCGTGTATCGGTGATCGTTAGGGTTTCGGTCTGCATTAATTCACTATTTGTGCATGTTAGGCGGTGATATAGTCATGTTTTACACTGTTGTTTTCATTGTATTTTGGTCTAGTAAGGATGTTTATTCTTGGGGCAGATCTATGTTCGTAAGCTAATACTTGTTATTTCTTTGTATCTAATCTATCTTTTATTTTAATTAAATGGTAGTTGTATGTTAATACGTCAATGTGTGTAGTCCTTGTTACGTCATCTTTCATAGTGACAATGGAAATATTTTTCTGTTTCGCTCAGTTAACCTTCACTCGCTAGAGCGGCTTGCTACAATTTCTTCGGTTTAAGTTTACACTTTGGTTTTATAATAGCGATTTTATTTTTGTGAAAAAGTCACTTTGTATTGGAGGCCTCATGGTTCTGAATCGGCTTGTTAACCCTCATGTGTAATGTTATGTATTCAATACATGATGTTTATTAATTTATATATTATATGCTATAAATTTCTATCATTAATTTTTATAGTTTGTAGATGAAAAAAAAGGGGGGGGGGGGGGGGGGGGGGGGGGGGGGGGGGGGGGGGGGGGGGGGGGAATATAGATGAAATTTTTTTTTATAAGCTTTGATGAGGAATTGATGCGGACTTTAGGCGACATATTTGGGGGCAGTAGTGGTCCCTATAAATGGGCGAGGATGCACTTTAATGCCGAGGCTCATGATTGAAGGCATTAAATTATCAATAATTTATTATTAAAACTTTATAAGCATATTAAATACATATCTAATATTAACTTTATTAGGCGACTTTCTCATGTACTCATAATTGTTGGAATCCTTAGTGACAATTAATGACTAATTGATTTATTATGGGGATAAATACACATTAATATATTAAATATTAGATTGGGCGCATATGTATATAATGTTCAGCAGCTTATATACATAACTTTAATCCACCCAATCAAACTATTTATGATAGATATTCAGTGAGTATATATTATAATTATTTCTAGCAAATATTATAGTTTGTGGAACTTATAGCAGTAGACAATACAGTAAATTATAATTATCGACATATGATTTTAACATTGTCGATTACAAGACATAAGTTAATATAAATACTTAAAATAATTACACTCCAAGAATGCTTACCTTTTTGGACCAATCTTCAATTAAAAAAATTGGAAAAGATTCGTGTGTGTAATTCAAAAGGGAGGAGAGCACTCCTTGAATTGCTGAACAACAACTGTCAAGCAATAAGGGTTCAGTATGATGGGATAGTAACTTGAAAGTAAAGGAGGCTAGAAAAGAAAGCCTGAATTTAAGACAAAGAAGAGAGGGAAAGAAAGTGTGAGCGAAAAGATATGAAATCCCTACGGATTTGTGAAGATAGAGAGAATAAAACATTGTGACAACGACAAGCGAAATCATAACTGCAGGCACAGAAATGGCAACTCGGCAAAACGGTGCATAAATGTATGGATAAGCATCAAAACTTAAATTCGCAGAGTAGGCTGGCATCAAGCCAAAATGTTTAATCGCTCCATAATCTTGGATCTTCATATCCACAACCGACCTTAAGGGCAGGCAATTATTACTTTAAACTACCACCATTTCAAGTTACACAATGGATGACCTTATCATCGTGGCTGGACGCGCATTTGAGAGGATATAATGTAAAGTCATATAACTTGATCGACAAAACTGCATGGGTTCCACTTAAACTCTAAAGGATGACATTTTCTGGCATGGCGAACCCTGCAAGAGTGCAGCACAGGCAATCTATATAGATCGCAAAGCAACATTATCCACAGACTATGAGTAGCGCACATTAAGACGTTGTAAAATTAAACAGAAACGTACCCGTGTTCCACTTGAAACGTAAGAAGAGTCATGGCGTAGACGATTGACGTTTTAATAAAGAGTTTTGTTGCCAGATAACAATAAAGCCAATTTCACACAGGTTATTATTGCTAACTATTCGATCATACACTCAACTCCTTATTAACAGGATGGGTCTGTGAAACTTGGCCTCGGTGAGTCAGACACAAATCTCTTATAAGGACAAGTCAGTTAGTTCGAGTTTGTATTATTGAGTAGGATAAAGGTATTAATCGGACTTCTGTCAGCCTCACCATTCTCATTGCTTATCTTGGCAAGTGAAAGAAAACCAGAACCTCTATTGATGAGTTACAAGGAAAAAATTTCTTTAAATTACTGCACAGCCCCTCATCATCCTTGACTCCGAATCTAGTCTAATATTTCTGGGCTCGTCATCTGATACAAGAGAACCACTTCCCTCTAGTAGTGCCTCCAATATGGCATAATCATAATCATAACATACACAAACCTACTGAGACACACAAGTGGTGCGGACAAAGAGGTAGGTTCAAAGGAAAAACTATGACATTAATTTTCATGGTAGGTGACAGAATAACTTTAAACAATAATCCATTTAATAATATAGGGAAGCACATACAAACCAGAAATAAAATTCATCTCACTAGTCAGCTACCAAGATCACAACAGTAAATCTCACTCGTAACTCAAGCTTTATACAATCGCTTCATATAAATTCCCTATAATAACTGGTATACATAAGTGTGAGTTCCCAACAATCAGCAGCGATAATTATAACTCGGTAATGGAAGGACATCGAGATAACCCCAACAGTTACAATAAGAGGATTCACAACGGTCGATAATTCACATCTGAATTATTCCTCGTCATCGTTCGTCAATACTCAGTTCTCAAAATACTGATCGGACACATCTTATAACTCATCAATTACTAGGGGCACGCCCCGTTAAACCTACTCGCTATGCCACCATCTAAAACCTGGTCTGTTGAACACAGTCAGTTCACCTACCACACTATCGCTGATACAGAAATACATCAAAACAGTCTTTACATCTTACACTTGTTTTTGTCAATGAATTTAATAACGTCGGGGGCAAATAGTATAAATTGCCCCAACATGCTAATCTTATATTTCCAGTATGAAAAAGCAAATAAAGTAGACACGTCTTCTTGAACTAGCCCAGCGGACAATCCCATTATGATACCAGCGAAGTCCAGTCTAGCAGTCAATGATATGGGAACAGGTCTCTGCTGATCTTCAACAGGAGAGATAAGAAAGTATTAACTGGATCAGCCCATCGTCTCAGGGTGCTTTAAGGAGATTCTCGGTGATCTCGACGAGACCGATCGGAATGCCGTCAGACACTTGTTCATAATGCCGAATTGTGTGCAACTGTAGCTAACATGTCAGGTCTGTATGACCGTTTGTGTGGAAACCATAACTAGAATGTTTATCCAAGCTGCTATTTATCTGATTCTTGCAACATACACCCTTTCTTAGTCACCAGGCAACGCCTCTAAAAGCCATGCATAGGCATGTTAACGAAACTCCCAATTGTCGTGGCCGACCTTATTTGGTGCGCGACTGCATAACAGCGGGAGTAACAGAAGACTTGCACACCAGAAGAGATTATTATTGAAAATGGGAAAAAAAATAATCTATGCATCGGAGTCATCTGCAGAGCTACTAACCTAGATTCAGCACATATACAAAAAGAAGTGTAGACCGACAGACTATTGCGACACTGAAAAGTCAACAGGAAACCCAGACGATCATTTCTTAAGCAGAAAAGTTCAATATCGGTGACGGATTCGATATTATAGCTAATCCCTAGTGACCTAGTAGTATTCCTTTGCTGGCTAAAAACAGGAGGGAAGACAGGTAACACTACGTAACCACAAAAATATTATTTTCAACTGGTCTCCACAACAAGCAGCTGATCAATCTTGCGATGAACAAAAATAATAGTCATTTGGTTTATCGAGCAATTAAAAAATGGAGCATATTTAATTTAAGATGTTTTTATGGATATAAAACTCTGCTCAGATAAGACAATAAGGTCATGTCAGTAGCTACCTTTTGGCTTTTATGGACGGTACAATAACTTCAACCACGCACTCCATCTGATTTCTAAGTGTGTGCAGTGGCAGGTCGACATGGGTCTTATACTCGTACATAAGCAAACGTTCCGCGCGAGTATTATCGTCATGTCTTTTTTTTGGCCTGGGAGTAAGTCACCGAGAATATTTCAGACAGGTACGGTACGCTCCTGTACGATATCTCTGCTCCTAAGCAAAGTGAAAGCCATTACAGAGGGAGCCTTTTTCACATAACGGCGGCACTATTCAGGCGATTGTGACTATATCTGTGAGACCATCTTTCGACAAAATGGCCGATTGATATCTACATTGGACCCACTGTTTTACCATCAGGCTAGACACGACGCTGAGGACGATACATTAGAATCTATCTCTCACTTGCACGATCGATATTATGCACACGATTTCAGATGCATTTAGGCCAGGATAGAAGCCATCCCATGGTAAAAAACAACCAACACCTTACAGATTGTGAAAGCTGCATGGAGCTATACTATCAGTGACCATATCTTTTCTACTAGAGATAGGGTTTTCCTAGAACACCTATTTTGTCAGAAATTGCATTGTTGTCGCATGCACATTTTATATCTCGACACTGATAGACAGATTGAGTAATGTGAAGACTTGGCAAATAGACATAGAAATCTTCAGCCAGGGCAGGCAGTTTATTGCACACCCAATGATGTAAGAGTGTTGCTGTAGAATAGAACTCTAAGAACCTGGAACACATCAAAGTCAAATGTTTACAATAAAAGATCTACAGGTTAACCATCCAAACCACGACCTGAGGGACAAGGAGTTCTACTGAAGCTGTTGTTTATTTACGCATTATCCGAGAGTGTGCAGCCACCATTGAAACAAACCTGGCTGGTCTCTCTCATTTCACGCTAGTCATTCAGCTATCGCATACCACCAATGATGGATCTCTTAATGGGAACTCAATCAATCAATACTTATTACATATGGGGATTGACGCGATCTGCCGTGGAGATTGACTGCAGGTGATATGCCGCAGTCAGTGCCTATAGTATGAGTATGTATAATATAATCTCGCGTGGAATAACCATAAGTTTGTATGCCGTGTAAAATGGGCAATGGTGGCTGGTCATGTTGAGTCTGCGCCGAAAGTAGATAACACGCTACTTAAAGAAGCTTTCCAATCATGGGTAGGTTTAGGTGGGGGTGGAGTTTGTTCTGCGAAAGAAGAAGAGGCTAGAACTTTATGGCAACAACAGGTGAAGAGTAGCGATGTAAGTCAATTATGTCGCACATATTGCCACAGCTTTATGTGTTATTGGAGCCACATAACAATCCATACACCACTATTAAAATCACCTCCGTGGAAAACTTGTCCCTTACATACCAGAGGTTATCAAATGTAAGATTTTCTGAATGTCTGAATTATGTCCTGTTATCATTTAGGGAGCATCATCAAAATATTTATTACTCTCACGATAACTATTGGCTCGAATGCAATTTCATACACTACGACTCTGAAGCAATCTACAAAGCTATTATTTCATGAAATCTAAATCACCACTTGAAAGAGTGACTAACATTCTGACACATAAAGTACTAGAATCCACTCATGTGCAAAACTCTTAGATCCTGTTATGTCGCAGGAAGACAACAAGAGAATCAGTCTTTTTTCCGTGTAATGGGTACACAGATTAGGCATTTAACCTGTAATCCTTACCTGTAGTAGGCTAGGCTCTAAGTGAATCGTTTGCGGATGTAACCTAATCATCCTCGAGTCATATCAGTTACACCCGACAGTAAGAAACAACCGCAACACGCATCAACATGATTCGGGCTGAAACATTGCTAAACAATCGCTAATCAAATGGTGTTTTAAACCGAGACGATTCGCAAGGTCTGCAACATACAGCCCATGTCCATTAATCGGACAGTACATCACATCGTAATGATTGATCTAACTGCCCAATCACGAGGTACCACATCTCTCATATTCTGTGCTCCTCTATTCACTTCTCTTCATCGACTAAAAACTACTAAGGAGAACTACGCAACAGTAATCTCTTATCCTTCTTCTCTACACGGAACAATCGAAACGTCAGCGTAAACTACATGTCCATACAATCTTCTCCCCCATTTATCCTTCCTCCATTAGTTAATTGACCGTAGAAAGAATGACATCATATAAGCGGATATTAGACTATGCGACGACTATAGAAAAATTAAATGCACAAACGATGTTTGGTTGGGGGTTTGATGAGACGTGACTCGCACAATCCACATTCTCGTGATGACATTACTGCCCCCACGCTATGCTAATTCGACAGCCAACTATAATTCACATTAAGATAGACATTAACTAAAATGGTTATCTGGGCACAGCATACCACTCAACCAAAAAGTCTAAATACCTACATGCAGACAGTTTAGCAACTTCCGCTATGGTCTAATACGGTGCAGTTGGAAAATGTGTGAATGGCCTGGTTGTGGTCTTGTTAACGCTCGCAGCTACCTTTGTTCCATGATGCACAGCATTTTTTTTCAGGTAGACGCAGTACATTATTATCATATACATAAGATGACATATGCGTATTTAGTTCATCTTTTTGAGTGAACAATGTTTTGGCCTCGAATACAGTTTTGGTATACAGGTATTAATGAAATAACAATCTTAACTGCCTTAAAGCACGCTATTCAAATATTACAAGTAGGGCGTTTCATGCGAAATAGACTTTTTTATGGTCAGTACATTATTGGTAGTCATGGATATATCCGAATCACTACCGCATGATAGCAGTTTCAAAAATTTAAAAACATTTCCTGTTCCTCAACGAAGAAACAGGTTATGAATAGCTTGTAAGGGTCTATGTCCAATATTAAGCATGTAGATTCGTACTAAGAACCTGTCATCCCCGTTAATTCACGGCTGTATTGTCCTCATTACTGAGGAAGGAATCAAGCCATTGAAGGGTGACAGTGGACTAAATGTATTATGTAATAAAACTGAATGACATCTTAATAGTTATTAATAGATCTTTCAAACAGCCACAACACCTGATTTTGAGACATATGTTGGATGCTCGTCCCAAAAGTTTATTCTCCCGCACTAGTTATGCGATTAACTACTGGGAAATTGGCGCATAGTTTTCTCCCACTACCATGACGGACATCTCTCGGGCATGCCAAACTTGTACGTGTCTGGGGACGAAAAAACATGAATACCAAACTACCAGTAAGTCCGTGAAATACTTCTAGCCGTTGTACTCCGAACATTTTTTTTTTTTTTTTTTTTTTTGTGTGAGTGTGTCAATAACCTTGGTGGTGGTTCTTTTTATATTTTAGCCGTCAGTTTGTGGCGATAACGCCAAACTTAAGAAAATTTCTGACTAGGGAGACACCCTTTCGTAGTAGCTAAACTTGATTCAAAGGTCCGGTAGGCATTCATCACTACGTCACAAGTGCAGTCTGACATTCATAAAATTACGGGCAAAAGCTTCACCAGAACATCGATTCTTCTTCAATTCAACCATAGTCAAGCTGTTACGAGTTGAGTACATCTATGGGACTAGAACAATATCGATCGCAGACGCACTATCTAGAAATTGGCGCTTTGGATGTATAAGGCAATCAACACTTGACCACTTTTCTAATACGGTCATACCAACGAAATTACGTGTCACAGAAGAATCGATGAATCCCTACTCGGCGAAAGTATCTTAACATGGGAGATAAGGAGGTGGCGCTTTGGGGCTATACGAATTCAATCTCAATATACACTTGTACAACACGAGACGCAATTGCCGAAATACGACATATGAGACATTAAATTCAAATAGAACACTAATGGTCGTGAACTTTAAACAACCAGATAGCCTATCTGTGGTAGAATTGTCTATAATCAAATGTACAGAAACAATCTATTGGACCACATTTTCGCTTGGACAATTCAAGGTTGAAAATAATGAGAGAAATACGACTATCGAAAGTATATCACTAAGTGGATCTGGAGCACAATGAACAATCTTGTCAAATGTAGCTTCCCGAATTTCTACATCGAACTTGAAACAGTTTAAATCACGTATTAAGGTTTGATTATCTGATTGTTTCACAATGATGCTATTCAAAGCCATATCAAGAACGAAATAGCGATCCATCAAGTATCCAGACTTTCATTTATTTTGATTTGAATGCCTAACGTTAAAATAATGGAAACAAAAAAATAAAAATACGGGTGAAGCATAATTAAATATGAGAAAAAAATGTAAAGGATGAACATGTAAGGAAGCATGAAAAAAAGAAATAAATGTGGAAATAATATTAAAAAAAAATAAGGAAACTCCACATGATTTCTTAGATAATGTTATATAGTATTGTATATCTGATTATATGTTTATATATTATGTTGATAGCATTTACTACTTCGCACAGTATTATTATTTGTTTAAATTATTAGATATAAGGTTTTAACAGACTTTAGATACTGACGGACTTATTTATTCGGCAACACCACATGAATTAAGTTAAATTTATAATACATGTTACTGTCTTCTGCTACTTTATTTTTCATTATTTATTTTCTCTACTTAAGCAAATCCCTTCAGAATTTCTCTCACATTAAGATTTGCAAATAACTAGTATTTTGATTACACACGTCGAATATAATTAATTAATTAAATTGTTAACGAAGAAGAATCGTTAAACTTAAGTTCCTGACGATGGACATTTCATTGCGACAATATTGTTAACTTTAACTTATATTTATTGTGTGGATATGTTAGGTATAAGTCAAGCATTCGAGTCATTTAATGTTATAGTGACAAACTTTATGTAGTGGTGGGTGGATGGGTGGGTGGGGATAGTATGATTATTTGAATATATTAGTGATGACTGTTACTAGGGAGTCGACATGTACACAACGACACCTGTTCTGAAGACAGAACATCGTAGTCGCATATGGCCGCTCTGTTGGTATAAAATTGTTTCGCATAATTGTTAAATTTTTTTTTTTTGTTATCATTCAAGATATGTAGGTTTTTTTGAAAAAAAACAAAAAGAATCAATGATCAAAAAAAAAAAAAGAATAAAAAAAAAAAAAATAGATATTTTTTTATTTTCGCCCAGATGACAGGGAATTTTTTTACGGCAGATTTATTGGCATGGTCCTGCATAGAGGGTTAACAGCAGTCTGATTTTAGGGTTAGTAAGGGAAGGAACGTGTATATGGCTAATGTATGAGAATGTATTATTTGGTCTACGTGATATACGCTTGTGGCGACGATTCAGCGTTAATGTTGTGCACGCACGGGTGACGGCTAAGAGAACTGGAGACCCTTTTCTAGACGGGTACTCGTAACTAACCGAATAAGTACGTATGTCCTTGAATGTTATTATTCCGGGAGGCTTATATTGGCCAAAATGCACATTATGACAGTAGCATTAAAAATAATTGGTTACATAGGGTTAAGGGTTGGGTAATAATCAGTCGCAGATCTTGATAACGAAGAAAATGAAGGTGTTACAGTAGTAAATTGACTAAACTTGTCAACTGTTAATATATAGAGGTGCGGGCGCGCTGTAGTTATTCTATGGCCAGACGCATAACCCACTTGTGGTGCGTGTAGTTGGATTTTCCAACCACAGCGTGCAATACAGTTATGTCGCGTTCTGACTACTATGTTGTTTTCAAGTCTAGGAGACAAAGGTACTGATATTGTAATGGAATAATATTGTGATAGCTAAAGGAACTGAGAGGTGCAACTATATTATTTATAATTCTTCATGATGACGCATTAGTTGTAAACTGTTCTAGTGTGGTAATGCGTAACATACATAGAATGTTTGTGGGACTCGAGAAAGTGACTTATCAAGAATCTATAGAAACGACAGAATTTGGACTGATATGCATAAGAAGTTGTCAATATTATATCCTCACCTTCTCTGTACTTCACCAAAATCCAAAAGAGCCACGATCTCATAATTACGTGAGGAGAAAGACAATGGATACATTATATGGTAAAAATACGGTAAATAGAAGTAGCCAGTATAAACATAGAGCCCTCAACATACACAGTGTTAAGCGGCAACAGTGAGAGGCCAAGGTAACAAGCACGCGTGTGCAGTGAGCTTTGCTGAATCTCGCAGTAGGCGGTTGGCATGGCAATCGTTACTTCCTTGGTCCCTATAGCAAACAGTGAGGGTGTTCTCCGAGAACACAGAGGTAGCAATCGAAGGCCGAGAGTATATCTTTTCCTGTCCGAGTGGCCATCACTGAAGAGATAATCATATGTGGTCCAGCGATCTCAATCAATATAGTATCCCGGCGTCAGTCTAAAAGGCTATGACAATGTATAGAAAAATAGAGAAGTGTGTAGACTTGATATTTTGGGTTGGGTTCTTTAAAATGTAAACGAACTTAAACTATCTCCAATTATCTAGTTTTACCACTACCAGAAACAAACAGCTTGAAGTCGATGATTTGACAAATAACAACAATAGCCTTAATAATACACATAACCATATTACCTCATATTATACTGATCTACGAAACACAACTAGACACTAGACACACATAGGATATATATTAATAAAAATAATGTCACGTTATGCAATATTCTTATTCGATCAGGGTCTTGATGGGTTACGGGATTGTACTATGTGGAAGTTGGTCGCGATGAGGAATTGATTTTGATGTCTGCCATTCACGTTGGGACTATGTGCTCATGAACCGAGGTGGCACCATTAGGTCCGTCATTAGATATCTAGTGCACGAGCAATAGTAATCATTAACCATCTCAAAGTATTTGAACAAGTTCTACCTGTGTCTATGACACGAAAATTTTGGATTACGGAGTATTGGGCGACTAAAAGAGTGTTCCATATGTTGTGAGTGGGGTCACGGAGTGTGTTGTCACAGATTTTGTGAGATAAAGATTACGTAATTGTTTATCTGTTCTGATTGTTGTTGTGACTATACAGACTTCATTTCATATTATTAGTAACTCCTAGACATTCAGTTTCTAACGCAGTCTAAGTCATCACAATTATTCCAGAATTTTTAATTCCCTGACAGCAGGGTATAAGTCTATATGTCGGTAGAAACTAAATATAAAAATAGCGAAGTAATGGTTTTTTTATGAGTGCACTGTTTTTTTTCGTAAAAACACATACCTCACTACATTTATTAGGATTTACAGGAAGTAACGGCTTACACAGATGATCTCTATAGTCCAGTGGACAACTAAGGTTCACCCCTATAAATACTTTTATAGATATACCACTCAGTACACACGAGACTTGTCGGTATCACGACTCATTTTAATGGCACTCATCAAAGAAGGAAAAGTCGACTTACAATTTGTTATCAAATGAAACGCATATGTACGGTGCTTCCCAACCATGCCAACTGTATTTGCCAGAGTCAGAAGGGTGAAATCTACACCCCTTTAGGAGCATCAGAGCACAAGACGTTAAAAAAAAAAAACAAGTCAACGAACACTTTCTTCCTTTCGATAAGAAGTTCAATTTTCTATATTTTTGTTTGTATTGTTGTTGTGTTTTTCTGTTAGAATCACGACAACGGTAAATTTGCTCGTGTTTTGAAAAGTGGTTCGAGGAATCTGTTATAATCGCGAAACTGGTTACAGTCCGCGGACATTTCCCGTTACTAACAAATGGTGGTGTATGAATTAGCATCTGGTGACGTTTTCTGTAGCGCATGTCGTTAATGTCATACTTAGTCATTGGGTGCTGCTAGGCATAAGCCCATTCGATGGTATTGTAAAGGTATATAGACCCTTCATAATATTCACCGTTACAGGAAGCATGTGTGAACGTTAGTACGACCTTATTTAGGCCCCCCCGTCCGGTTTATAATAGTTGATTTCTGGATTAGGCCTAAAGCATTGAGTTGTCGCTTATGGTCATCCGCTTTTTGCAACATTTGTTAATTTTTTTTTTGATTATTTTGAGTTGGGGTATTGTGGACTTAAGTTGTAAAAAATATATATTTTACGTGATAGCATGAGAAAATCCAGGCCTTTCGCCATTTAATATATTTTTTGTTGGATTTATTTTCCAATGTATATTATCATATTAGGGCTCCATTAGTGGTGCTAGTTTATGAGTCGTCATTGTTGTTGGGGTCATCGACATCCAGGCCATGCGCTAAAACCTGGTTTGTTCTTTGTTCGGGTATAAGGCCTATCTACTATCATAGGTTATCTAGGTGAGTCAATTTGTCTATCTGGACTACCTACCTGCAGATTTGGGGAGAGAAAAGCACGGTTTGATGTATCAATATCTTCTATCTACCATCAAGTTATCTATCATCGTGATTATCTGTTTTAAGGTCTTGATCTGTCTAATTTCTGGTCTGAGATTAAGTATGGCTATCTAGCTATCCTATCTATCGTTTAAATTATTATGTATGTGATGACAAACTGTCCATGTAATGGAACTATTATCGAGCTTCGATCTTATTTTTAGCGATTGGGTTATTTTTTTTTTGCGAGCTTATATTTTTTATTAGCTTCTTGGCTATACATTCTTATTTTCAACAGATGTACCGTACGAATTAACTGTTTCCACGACCCTATCCGCCCCAACGGATTATGTGGTGATTTTATGGTCTTTGGAATGTTACAATGAATAGCTTAGATATACTATAGGTACAATAGCATAATATTGCTATTGCTATCAACAATGTCCATACGATGGGAATATACATGGTGGCTGAAGGTGACAGTTCACTACGGTATAGAAGGGGGTGGGGGGGGGGGGGGGGTGGCTAGGGGGGGGGGGACTGGTGGTCCTGCGTGGGGGGTTCTCACCCTTTTGGAAAAATATAGTGTGTGGGGTGTCGATGTAGTTCGTTTCACGCCTCCTCCTGCAGCTGGGTCTATGCGCTATGGTGGCCGGACCCATTCGGAGCTGTGGTTGTAATCGTCCGATCCAGCTCCGATCATTTCAGTATGTACAATGTGTGTTTAGCCGGGCGGCAATGTGTGATCATATATGAGTTCGCTGCGCTCACTCATTTGCACCATGGTTCTGCAAACATCTCCAACGACTGGTCAGTCCATTGGCGATTTATATTTTATATAAATGAAGTCACACTGCTCGTCACCACAGAGTTGACTAATAATCACAGGTATTATGCCAGTAAGCCAGGGCGAAGTTTATAGAATCAGTGGACAAATGGCCTGTTTTGCATATATAGTTTACGTTATAAATCTCGATTTAGATATACATTAGAAATGTTTGACGATCATAGCTGAACACTTAAAAGATATCGCCCCATACATAGAATCCTCGTCTGCCAGGTTCGAGTGCACTCACGTGGTATCCGAACAAGGTGATTGCAGATGGGTGAGTGGGGGGAATGATCTCGATCCGCGTCTACGACGATTCTTCAACTTAGGGCGAGCATCTGCACTTATGTGTATTATTTAGATGAATTTTGAGTCCGCAGTAGCAGATAAATGGGTGCAAGTCATTGGGTGATCAATAGCTCTGGACGGAACAAGCGATATTACGGCATCCAATTGTAATATAGATCTTGTAAAGTGCCTACTTTTTTTGGGCCTAATGGACGCCCTCTCGTCGGCCTACAAAAAACGTTTTAATACAGAATAATATCGTTGCACGGTATTAGTATAGTCATGCATAATTTCACCATTGGGCGGTGCGCGGAATTGGTGAAGGGCCCCATTACGAGTGTTCCCCCTTTCTTAAGGGATGTGGATATGTACAATATAGATGAAATATTGTGGGTTAAAGCCTCATTGAAACAGGGTTAATCCTGTTTTCCCCATAGATGATATGTTCAGTGAAAATATGGGATCTAATCTTTACGAACGGATATGTATGCTGTCAACGGGATACAAAGGTTTATTAAAGCCGTGTGTAAATAGACTATACGTTTATGAAGGAAACTGCTCATATTGCTTTATCGCTTGATTTGGTCCAGTTAAAGAGGCCTATATTTAAATGTGGTGTGTATTTCGGTGGGAAGTAGAAAACATATGGAAATTGCTGTGTTTAGGAGGGGGGGATTTCACTCCTAGAGCGTTAACATGAGCGAACGAGCATTAGACTATGCAACCAACAGAGAGGGAGTTCAAACCAATACTCAAATTATAGCATACATGAGATTAGGTTATCCGTAGTTGTGTAACAGGTGAAAGCAATTTACCTGGAAATAATAATAATCAAAAACGAACATCCTACCTGGCAAAAAGAGGAGACAAGCGCCCCTCACCAGCACATCATTT
This sequence comes from Oreohelix idahoensis, assembly GCA_024509875.1. NCBI lineage: Eukaryota > Metazoa > Mollusca > Gastropoda > Stylommatophora > Oreohelicidae > Oreohelix > Oreohelix idahoensis. Next base: position 65,814 of record JAMPIV010022638.1, read on the forward strand.
TTCTCGTGTAACAAAGAGTACTTGTCATCAGATAATTAATATTAGAACATAACATAAAGGATGATGTTTTTCAGGCACTCGTAAGAAAAAAGAAGAAGTAGTAAACACTTGGACAACAGAAAAACAACAGACGTTGAGTTGCTTACTCCATTGGGTTTTCGAACACCGCGTATCTTCAGTAGCGTACGACAACCTCCGCCTGGAGCTATCAAGCGAATCCACTGTGGACCCCACGTCATTACTAGGCAGTAGCTACACCAAAAAAAGTGGATGCTTTGGGCTGTCTATCTAATCATACGAAAGCACACAAGAAAACACTCGGAAGTATACAGTGTGGAGGTACAACTCAACCTTTAAAGTGACTGCAATCGGACGTTCTAGTTGTTCTCCTATTAACAGTAGTTGTGTTCAGAGATCGCAAAGCAAGGACAAAGACCCTAGATACATGGGTCCCCAGTAAATAAGTTAGAAGAAGACTTACGGTGATAAGGGGGGCAGTAGTGGATAGGAAGCATATAGTGTTAAGTGTATTCTGGGTATTGGGTATAGAACATAAATAAACACATAAGAAGGGGAGAACCCGATGCCTGTAACTGAAGTTAAATTAATAGTTAGATCAAGACATAAAGATTGTAACCTAGGGACTACTGTATTAACCTAATCGAAAGGAAAAACGGCGCACTGTCATTATCATGTTTATTTTCTCATTCAGTCTGCCAGCGCAATGAACATAGCGGGCGCGTTCAACCCAAAGTTAGTAGCAGCCTTAAAGTCATCATGTTTCCCGTTGCCATCAGCTGAAGTCTTTACCCCTCGATATCTTTTCTCATCACCCAGCCCATTCATCCAGTTTCCTGCTTCTATTCACAATTTACACAGAAAATGATGTGTGTGGATAACTAATTACAACGTTCGCTAAAAGGAGCCGAGATTTACGTGCCTGGAGTCAGCGAAATGGTCAAACAGCTGTAGGCTGACGCAAATGATTTGTGCGACGGAACTTGTGGTGTCCATTTTTCAGTTATTTCTAAACACAAAAATACATTGCAGACTTTATCGTTAGTCTAAGTCATACACAACAAACCGAGTCATCAAACAAAACGTGTCACAGTGTCAAACAGTTGACTCAATTTTGGAGCTGGTTGTAGATTCACACGCAGTCGCGACAGGGTGTGTTGTGTTTTTATTAGTGAAAGTTTTTTGGTCTCAGAATATCTGATAAATTTTCAAAATGATGGCTATAATTCAATATTTTATTTTTTAAGACAGGATGCAATAGTAAAGTGTTTGTACTTTTTTAATATACAAATGCAGACAGTAATCTTTTAAAAAAAATGATGTCGTTAGTACAGTAGATTGGCTATGTTTAAAAAAATAACTGGTATGAAAGGTTATAGAGTATATGACAGTTTCGAAAAAAAGTAAAGACAGCATATCTGTACTGAATGAGCACACGACATGATTCCATTTAAGTTTTTGACATCAAAACTTTTTTAATATTAATGTAGTAATTGTTGCCAAAATTGTGTGCACAACAAGAGAAACCTTAGATGGCGACAACCAATCGAATTGACATTTGTTTTTACATCTGGGTCACGATAGTATTTATTTGTCATTACGTACTTCCTCGTTAGGTAGTGCGTGTGTGGCCAATGCCTCTTGCTAATCGTATCAGCGAACTGCATCTGTGCGACCTGGCATGGAATTCGACGATCGCAGCACGTCTTGGGGGGAATTTGATGGTTGGGTGTTGCCTGGTTGGTGTGAGTGTGGGCTGTGCATACAGATCATTCAGATCAGTCACGCGATATGGCATAGGAGCAACGTTTCAGGCGACAAACACATCTATGCATGCATCATCCAACGTGCGCCAGGGCAGTTGCTCATCGTGACTCATGTCTGGGATGACATGTGATGGCCAGGGGAGAGGGTGAGAATGTTGTTTGCTGAAGTTAGGTTGGTTGGGGCATCTGGGCTATGTTTCGAACCGTGCAAGCAATGCGGGTCTGAGACAAGTTGTCGACCTGTTGAAACATCAGACGCTTATGGGTCAGGAGTCAAAGATGGAAGTTAGCATGGGTGTCGAGAAGATTTTATTGACGTTTATCGTTGCGAATTCAAGCCGTCACTGCTCTTCTTCTTCTTCTTCTTCTTACGTTCGTCCATGAAAGATGGACGTTGGGTTGCGTGTTTCTTATGTACGGCCTAAGCTGTGATATAATGCACCTTTCGGTCGACAGAACATCCGGACTTTCTGGCACGGCATTTTTAGGACGCAGTGTTTGCTTTCACCATTTTGATCGGATGGGTCAGACGTCGGCGTCGAGATTGGCAGACATGCACAGACGTGGCATGACATGTTTCGCAGGACCACACCCACGTGGGTGGAGTGGGTAGGCGCTTCGTCTTTGACCAGCTTCTGTTTCGGCTATCTTTGGTTCCTGACTGGCAATGGTGCAGGTCAAGTGTCTATGAGAGTCAGCTGACTGCGGTCTCTTAATGCTGCGTCTGTTGTCTTCCCTTCAATGTGTGCAGACAATTGACGGATCTCTTCCGTTGGTAACTGATCATTCGCGCCAACAACCATTGCACTTGGACGACACCTCTACCTGGAGACCGTGGCGTGCGGAGCTTCCTCAACGCAATTTTGGGTGCAAAGATGCGTTATCATATTCTTGCCTCATGCAAGGTATGACCACTTAATGCGACCAGTACTATCATGTGGACTCTGGCAAGACAAAAAGGAGATAAATTAGATACGTCATCTTAAAACTGCAGAAACACGTCTCCATTGATTGTTCAAGCTGGCCCAGGGGAGCGATGTGCTGTTGGCCCGAAAGTGGAAGTCAATTTGGTGCGATGAGATCGGCGCGTAAGGGACAGGTCATCGTGAAGGTCGTTGTGCCCAAAAGTCCAGCGTCATGCAGTCCTATTCTATTCTGTGTGTTGTCCGTAGCATTTGATTCAACACTCATGACTGTCCTGCATGGCAAAGACTGGTTGCAAGTATATGAAAGCTGTTGTTATGAAAGCTGTCTCTCTTGAGGTGACGAAGAGCCGAATAAAGGCGATGCCTCAGGTCTGCTGTTGTGCACTCAATAGTGTATCGGGGAGGACGAAGTGGTGGGGTGGTTGCCACTAAGCATATGCCGTTTTCTTCACTGATCAAAGTGAGCTTTGAACCGGATGCGCAAAGTGTCGACGTGATGGTACTCAATGATGCAGAGTTTAGATGCCTGGCTAACCTAACTTTGACTTTCGCTCTGGCATGCAGCTCGGGGCCAATAGCAATGTTCCTTATAATTTAATACGATAGAGAAAGAACGCACCCTATAAGTCTGCATGTACTAGCTTGAATAATGACTGAATTTTTGGATGTGTGAAGTGGTCTTTAAATCCTTTTATAAGTTGGCTGTCTAGGTTGACGTATGTCAGTTAGGATAGTTTCACGACCCAAATTTTGTTGCTCTTGCACGGTGGCGCGCAACATGAGGCTGTGGTTTATATCGGAAAACAATTGCGTCGGCGTCATAACACTATTGACCCACAGCGTTGTTAACGAATAAAGTGACAAAAAACGAACTGGCAATTCAGGAGTCAACATCACGTGCATTTGAACACTGTGTAAAAGTAACATTTGATTGTCTGATTTTTATATTAGCCCTGTTATGCACCAATTTTACTTTACTAAACTGGGCATAAATAACCTGGCGGCCCATGGCAGTATTGAGCTATGGATGCGTATAGCAAGATTCTTTTAGACAGGATGACATATGTTTTAAAAAGATTGATAAACTATTATTGAATATGTTTGGTTATATACACTGATGATGTTTAGTAATTGGAGTTATAATTAACAGACGTATTTGATCGTAACTCTTGTTTTTAAATCTTAATGACATTTATTAATTGGTTTTTTGTTTAAACTGAGTCGACTATAGTAAATGGTTTTTACTTCTAACTGTGATTGACTATGGAGTGTAAGAATGTTTTTATGTTTAACTAAGTGTGATTGACTATTAGCTGGGCAAGTTCGTTTTAGAAGTTAATTAAACTATATGAATTTTTTTTTTTTTCGGGTTGGGGGGGAGGTTGTTTGTGTGTGGGGGGGGGGGGGGGGGGGAGGGTTTTTTTATTTTTTTTGCTGTTTCTTCTTTAAACTCAAGAAGCATGCCATAGTTGAGGGGCAGACTCAACTTTTCATCATGGTCGGGCATCGGAAAAGCATTTTTTACTTAGCATGGCCTAAAGACTGAGGGGTTAGACGATGTTGCACAACTAGTCTTTCAATACTATCATAGTGCATATTTATTAAGCTATTCGTCATCTAGACATTTGTAATGCAATCGTTTGGTCTGAATGATGAGTGGATATCTCCCTTTTCCATCGGGCTAAGCAAATAGATAGTATAGAATTACTGGAGATTTGTGGTGGGGGGGGGTACATTATCAATGGTCAAGCAAAGAAATCTATGTTCCTCTCGTATGTGATTCAGTGTTGTTGCCGGAGCCAATGCAATGATAGTTGATTATCGCATTTCTGCGAAGCAGGAAATGATAGTAGATTCTACATTGTAGTAGCATGGCAAGTATAGGAATTGTCTCCATTTTCATTCCAAGTAAAGATAGTAGATTTCTCGTCATTATCATTTTTATCAAGGATAGTACGTTATTCTTCTCCATGTTTCATCCAAGTAAAGATAGTGGGGTTCTTCCATTTTTATTACCTCAGTAATGTGATAAGTGGGAGGTATCCTCGCATTTTCATAGTAAGCTAATAAAAGGTGCAAGATAGTATAGTTACTCCATGTTGCATTTCAGAATGCTAAGATCCAAGTATAGTATTGACTCGTCATTTTCATACTAAGGCTCAGATGGGGATGTTACGTCCAGTTGTCATCCACGTTGTTGAGATCATGGGTGTAGTTGTGGTCTGAGAGGTTTATATTTGAGCTGCACTGGGGGGGGAGGTCACCCAGAAAAATTATTTTTGCTCCAGTTACGCAAAAGCATCTCAGATGTGAAAAGATATACAAAGACTTTGATTCTGTTTTTTGGTCAGCATGGTTTTCAGGAAGAATTTTTTTTTTTTTTATTTACACATAATTAAAGCGACAAATAATTTTTATCTGTTAACACGTGCAGGAGATTAATTCTATTAACGTAACTATAGACCTTCATCCATAAACATATAAAAGTATCGAATAGCAGGTCCAGGAGGCAGGAAAAATCATGTCTTACAAAAAACTGAAAAGAGTACGGGGAAGTACTTGTAAAAGTCTTTAAACAGCTGATTGATACAAACAGATATGACTTTTTTTGCCTAATATTACCTGAACGGATGGAGTTGGGCAGCATTATCGTGCTGACTACTTTTCCATATTTGGTGGGGGGGAGTGGGTTTCTACAAGACGTTAAAATTAATGCAACATTCATCTTTAGCGTAATCATAACGGAACCATACCACCAATTGGAGTAACGTGTTCTGGAGCATGGCGTGAATACTCGGACAACGAAAAAGTAACCTGAATTGGTGAAATATACTGTAAAGTAAATTAATATTAGTACAGAACACTAAAAATCGATAGTTTTTCCAGGGGCACGCTTCGTAATAATAAAGAATTAAAAGATAGACTAAGACAACGTAGAAGAAACACACGATACGTGTATTGACATACCCAGGCGCTGTCTGAACCCCAGACCGATTCCAGTGCGAACAACCACGGCCTAGCTATGCATAGTGAATCACACACTATCGTAGTATATCGGAGAAGTTATTATAAATATCTGTATTTACATGCTAACAAAGAGTATAAATGGGTTAAATTATTGAAATGACTAATGATGTATACAAGAATAGCCGACCGAACATACCTGTAGCAGTGAGCCGGGGGAGGGAATGACGGATGTATATAAGGATGAAAGACTGTTGGGCATGTAGTACTCTAAGATAGTAAAAGAGGTGACGGACTATCGTACAAGGGGCGCGGGGACGCCACATACCGCGGGCCCGCATGCTAGGTCTTTACGGGTCCTTAGGTGGCCCGGGTCATCCCCGGGTACCCCTAAACAAGC
>JAMPIV010022639.1:0-2500 GCA_024509875.1 Oreohelix idahoensis
GGGGGGGGATGGGGGTGGGTGGGGGGGGGTGGGGGGGGGGGGTGGGGTGGGGGGGTGGGGGGGGGGGGGGGGTGGGTGTGGGGGGGGGGGGGGGTGGGGGGGGGGGGGGTGGGGTTGGGGGGGGGGGTGGGGTGGGTGGTGGGGGGGTGGGGGGGGGGGGGGGGGGGGGGGGGGGGGGGGGGGGGGGTGGGGGGTGGGGGGGGGGGGGGGGGGGGGGGGTGGGGGGGGGGGGTGGGGTGGGGGCGGTGGGGGGTTGGGGTTGGGTGGGGGTGGGGGGGGGGGGGGGGGGTGGGGGGGGGGAGGGGTTTTGGGGGGGTGTGTGTGGTGGGGTGTGGGGGTGTGGTGGGGGTTTTTGGGGGGGTTGGGTTTTTGGTGTTTGGGGTGTTGGGGTTTGTGGGTGTGTGGGGGGGGGTGGTGGTGTTGTGGGTTGTTGTTGTGGTGGGGGTGGGTGGGGGGTGTTGGGTGTGTGTTGTGTGGTGTTGGGGGGGTTGTTTGTGGGTTGGGGGGGGGGGGGGGGTGGGGGGGGGGGGGGGGGGGGGGGGGGGGGGGGGAGGGGGCGGCGGGGGGGGGGGGGGGGGGGGGGGGGGGGGGGGGGGGGGGGGGGGGGGGGGGGGGGGGTGGTGGGGGGTGGGGGGGGGGGGGGGGGGGGGGGGGGGGGGGGGGGGGGGGGGGGGGAGGAGGTTGTTTTTTGGGGGGGGGGGTTTGGTGGGGGGTTTTGGGTTGGGGTTTTTGGGGGTTTTTTGTTGGGTTTGGGGTTGGGGGGGGGGGATTGGTGGGTGGGGTTGGGGGGGTTTGGGGGGGGTTTTTTTTTGGGGGGGTTTTTTTTTGGGGGGGGGGTGGGGGGGTTTGGGGGGGGGGGGTTGGGGGGGGGGGGGGGGGTTTGGTGGGGGGTGGGGGGGGGGGGGGGGGGGGGGGTTTTGGGGTTGGTGGGTGGGTGTGGGGGGGTGGGTTGGTGGGGGGGTGGGGGGGGGGGGGGGGGGGGGGGTTGGTTGGGGGGTTTTTGGTTTTGGGGTTGGGGTTGGGTTGTTTGTGGGGGGGTTTGGGGGGGGGGGGTGGTTGGGGTGGGGGGTTGGTGGGGGGGGGGTTGGGGGGGGGGTTTTTTTTATTTGGGGGTTATGGGGGGGGGGTTGGGGGGGGGGGAGGGTTTGGGGTGGGGGTGGGGGTGGTTTTGGGGGGGTTTGGGTGGGTTGTGGGTTTGGGGGGGGGGTGGTGTATTTGTGGGGTATTGTGGTGTGGGGGGGTGTTGTTTGTGGGTGTTGGTTGGGGGGGGGGGGTTTGGGGGGGGGGGGGTATTGTGGTGGGGGGGGGGTGGGGGGGTGGGTTGGGGATGTTTTTTTTTTGGGGGGGGGTGTTTGATTGGTTTTGGGGGGTTGTTTGGTTGGGGGGGGGGGGGGGGGTGGGGGGGGTGGGGGGTGATTGTGGGATGTTTGGGGTTTTTTGGGGGGTTGGGTGGGGGGGTTTGTGGGTTTGTATGTGGGGTTTGGGGGGGGGGGTTTGGGGTTGGTGGGGGGGGGTTTTAGGGGGGGTGCGGTTGGGGGGGGTGTTGTGGGGGGGGGTTGGTGTTTGTGGGGTGTTTGGGGTGGGGTGTTGTTTTGGGGTGTGTTTTTTGGTGGTGGGTGGTTTGGGGGGGGTTTTGTTTGTGGGTTTTTTTTGGGGGGGTATTGGGGTGGGTTGGGGGGTTTTTTTTGTTGGGTGGGGGGGGGTTTTGGGGTTGGGGGGTTGTTTTGTGGTTGGGATTTGATTGGGGGGGGGGGGGTTGATTTGGGGGGGGGGGGTTTGGAATGTTGGGGGGTGTGGTGGATTTGTTTTATTTTGGGGGTTAATTGGGGGGGTTTGGGATGGGGGGGGGGGGGGGGGGGGGGGGGTGGGGGTAAGGTGGGGGGAGTTGGTTTTTGTTTTTGGGGGGTATTTTTTGATGTTTGGGTGGGGTGGTTTGGGTTTGGGGGGGTGTGGTGGGGTTTTGGTGTTTGTGTTTTTTTTGGGTGGGGGGTTTGTTGGGGGTGGGGTTTTTGGGGGTTTGGGGGGGGGTGTAGGGGGTTTTGTGGTGTTTAAAAATTTGGGATGGGGTTGGGGGGTGTTGGGGGGGTTTGTTTGGTTATGGGGGGTTTGGGGGGGGGGGTGTTTGGGTGGTTTTTGGGGGGTTTGGGGTGGGGGGGGTTTTTTGGGGGGGTGGTTGGGAATGGTGGTTTTTTGGGATGGGGGGGGGTGTTTGGGGGGTGTTGGGTGGGGGGGGTTTAATTTTTTGGGGGTTGGGGGGGGGGGGGGGGGGTGGGGGGGGGGTTGGGGGTTTTTGGTGTTGGGTGTTTGGGGGGGGGGTGTGGTGGGTGGGGGTTTTTTGGGGGGGTTTGGGGGGTTTTTGGGGGGGGGGGTTGTTTTTGGGGGGGGGGGGGGGGGGGGGGGGGGGGGGGGGGGGGGGGGTTGGGGGTGGGTTGGGGAAGGGGGGGGGTTGTTGGGGGGGGGTTTGGGGGGGGGGGAAGGTGTGGGGGGGGGGGGGGGGGGG
>JAMPIV010022639.1:7500-85094 GCA_024509875.1 Oreohelix idahoensis
GGGGGGGGGGCGGGGGGGGCCGGGGTGGGGGGGGGTTTTTGGGGGGGGGGGGTTTTTGGGGGTGTTTTTTTTTGGGGGGGGGGGGGGGGGGGGTGTTGGGGGGGTTTTTGGGGGGGGGGGGAGGGCGGGGGGGCGGTGGGGGGCGGGGGGTAGGGGGGGTGGGGGGGGGGGGGGGGGGGGGGGGGGGGGGGGGGGGGGGGGGGGCGGGGGGGGGGGGGGGGGTGGTGGTGGTGGGGGTGGGGGGGGGGGGGTTGGTTTTTTGGGGGGGTGGGGGGGGTTGGGGGGTGGGGTTTGTTGGGGGGGGGGGGGGGGGGGGGGGGGGGGGGGGTGTGGGGGGTTGGGGTTGGTTTTTGTGGGGGGGGGTTGGTTTGGGGTGGGGGGGGGTTTTTTTTGGGGGGGGGGGGGGGGGGGTTTTGTTTTTTTGTGGGTTTTGGGGGGGGGGGGGTTGGGTTTTGGGGGGTTTTTTGGGGGGGGGTTTTGGGGGGGGGGGGGGGTTTTTTGGGGGGGGGGGGGGGGGGGGGGGTTTTGGGGGGGGGGGGGGGGTGGGGGGGGGGTGGGGGGGGGGGGGGGGGGGGGGGGGGGGGGGGGGGGGGGTTTGGGGTTTTTGTTTTTTTTTTGTTTTTTTTTTGGGGGGGGTTGGGTTTGGGGGGTTTTTTTTTTTTTTTTTGTTTTGGTTTTTTGGGTTTTTTTTTTATTGTTTTGGTAATGTTTTTTTTTTTTTTTTTTGGTTTGGTTTTTTGGTTTTTTTAAAAAAATTTTTTTTTTTTTTTGGGTTTTTTTGTTTTTTTTTTTTTTTTTTTTTTTTTTTTATAGGTTGGGGTGGGGTTTTTTTTTTTGTTTGAATTTTTTTGGTTGGGTTTTGATGGTTTGGGGTTTTTTTGGGTTTTGGTTTGTATTTGGGGGGGGTTTTGTTTTTGTTGGGGTTTTTTTTGGTGTGTTTGTTTGGGGGGGGGTGGTTGGGGGTTGGGTGGGTTTTGGGGGTTTGGGGGTGGTTGTGGGTTGTTTGTTTTTTGGGTGGTTTGTGGTTTGTTGGGGGGGGGGGGGGTTGGGGTTTGGGGGGGTTTTTTGGGTGTTTTGGGGTTGGGTTTTGTTTTTTTGGGTTTGTTTTTTGGGGGGGTGGGGGGGGTTTTGGTTTGGGGGGGGGGTTGGGGTTGGGTTTTTTGGGGGTTTGGATTTTTTTTTGTGGTTTGGGGGGGGGGGGGGGTTGGGGGGGGGGGGGTGGGGGGTGGTTTGTGGGGTGTGAGTTGGGGTGGGTTGGATGGGTTTTGGGGGTGTTGTTTTTTATGGGGTTTTTTTTGGGTTTTGGTTGGGGTGTGTTTGTGGGTTGGTTTTTGGGGGTTGGGTTGGGGGGTTGGGGTGGGGGGGTGGTGGGGGGCAGGGGGGGGGGGTGTTAGCCTTCACTGTGATTCTGTGGGTGTTTATAATGTTGTCTGTCCGTCAAATGATCCTATTTAGGTCACTACCGTTTATCAGTGAAGTTTTAGAGGAACGTTAGAAACCCCAAATATATACGAATGGAATTATACACAGGGGGTCACATGAATTTTCCATATTTAATTTTTGTTTAAAATTTCTCCAGAACTTGTATTGTTTATGTGTATACCCAATTACATGAATATTTTAACAAAAGTTCAATAAAGGGATAGCCCATGGATAACAGTTTATGGCAACTTTTTGTTGGCTAAACCTAGAATTGCTTTTAAATTCTAAGCCTCGTACTTTGGCACATAGAACTAGACTTTGTAGGCTACTATTAAGTTTTTCATTGCCCGTTAAGATAAACATCTAGTATTATTTACTCTTCTTGATCTTTACTGTAGGGTGTCCCCTCGATAACGGGATTAAATCTTCAAGCCAAGGTGGACTCTGTTGATTCCATTATCCCAGGATTACATCCTTTATCCTAGACTCTATCCTATGTCTAACACCGGCCATTATACATTAATTTACTCAATTAAACAATTCAATGGACATGGGGCGACACAGTTACATGATACTTCTACTCTTGGCTGCATCATGAACCAGTAGAGATCATACAAAAGTAATGGCTTCTTCCAAACTTGCCAATAAAATATTCCAAGAAATATACCTCGGACATAAACACAGTCCGTACTGCCCCGAACTCACATGACGTCACTATCTCCCAAACTAGGTTACCCGTGCGTCCAAAGCAACTCACACTGCATTGTGCACGTCAGTGCGTGAATCAATCGAACGCACAAATAATAAAATATATCAAGACTGGTGCGTACATTTGGCAGGACCGAAGACTACCCCCTTAGGTAATAAATGTACGTAACAGTGGCATCTCAATCTGTCATGATCCATGCGAAGTCTGAAGATTACCACGTCATTTTTGGCATGGCCTGGATATTCTGCATCCCATTTGTTCCTGTATCTGCTTCTGATAATGGTAGTGTCGGGCTGTGGGGATGTAACTCCCACCACTGCGTATTTTTTTGCTTCGGCTACCCCGAGAATGACAGATCGGAATTGGTATGCTTATGTAAGTCAAATCAAGAAACCCCCCCCCCCCCCCCCCAAAAAAAAATAAAATAAAAAATTACGATATCTGAAGATCAAGCCAGCTGAACATAGAACATACCTGAACTATGTACAGGGGCCAGGGTCTTTGTGGGACTTGGAGATCAGCTCTCATTGAACCTTTAAGAACTTGTTGATGGAACTTTATATTCACGCCATTTATTGTTATAATGATATCAATAAACTGCAGCTGAAATATAAACTACAACACCTGCAACATTATGTTTATCATCATCGCTAACAATATCATCATATCATTCATTATCTATAATTATTATTACTTTCATCAGTATAATCATCACTCTATCCTTGTCACACACTCAAAAAAATAAATCATAAATGTTACATAGAGCCACTATTATTGTATGGAAACCAGTACTGGATATTGAAAAAATAAAAATTAATTAATGAAACAAATTACACATCATTGAAAGCAACAAAGAGATGGTATCTCCGCAGAATGTTAAGAATGCCATAAGCGTCTAATCTAATTAATGGAAAATACTTTAGAACAGGGGTTTTCAACCTTTGTTGCTCATGGCTCCCTTCTGAGCCTTAATTACCGCTGTGGCCCCGCTCGTAGTTGCCGTTTATCAGGAAAAAGGTACTTTACCACAAAAATGGCACTTACTCTGGCCCCCTAGAAATATGTCATGGCACCCTGGGGGCCATATGGCCTGAGTTGAGAACCATTGCTTTAGAAGACCAAATAAACAAAGAAATATACACTGTTCAAAAAAAGAAACGCAACTGTTTTGGTGTTACTTTTATAAAAAGATATTCGCTGATTGGACATAATTAACCTATCGACTGTGTCCATCTGGTCATTAGCTTCTCGTGGTTACCTCAATTGTACTCACCTCATGATTCGTGAGGTCATGAAAGAGGTCAAGGTCAAAATAATATTTTTGACAATAACTCGTGACAGGTTCATGAGAATCCCGTGAAACTTACTGAACACAAAACTCTCCGACCATATTATTGAATGCCTATAAAAGATTGACGCTCCTAGAATAAATTCAGTTGAAAATTCAATGCGCAAGTATGACTCATCTCACTAAAGAACAACGACTCATCATCATTGGACGTTTACAGACTGGACAGTCACAAAGTGTAGTGGCCAGACAATTTAATGTGGTTAGAAGCACCATTAGTCGCCTTTGGAGGCGATTTCAAGAAACTGGCTCAGTGGCAGACCGGCTGCGCAGTGGAAGACCCAGAGTCACAACTCCTGCCGAAGACCGCTTCATACGGCTGCGTCACCTCAGGAATCGACTTGCATCTGCGTCCTCCACAGTCCAGTCAATGTCAGCAGCTCGTCAAATTTCAGATCAAACTGTCAGGAACCGGTTGCACGACTCTGGTCTTTGGGCTAGAAGACCCTACAGAGGTCCTGTTCTTACGGACCGGCATCGAAAGAACCGACTGCAGTGGGCAAACCAGCATCGTCAATGGACCGTTGGGAATGACTGGAGACGGGTTTGGTTTAGTGAAGAATCATTTTTTTGTGCTCCAGCGACTCGATAGACGGAGAAGAGTTTACCGCAGAGTCCATATGCGCTACGCCCAGAACAGCGTTGATGAGGCTCTTCCACATGGTGGTGAAGGTGTACTGATGTGGGTGGCGATCAACTTCATGGGAAGAAGTGACCTGGTGCAAATTGAAGGACGCCTGAATGCCCAACGATACGTCGCTGAAATTCTTCGTCCTCACGTCCTTCCACTTCTGGCTGCACGAGGGTCGATTTTTCAGCAGGATAACGCTCGACCTCATGTGGCACAACTCACCACCCAGTTCCTCGCTGACAACAACATCCAGACCATTCCATGGCCAGCCATGTCATCAGACATGAACCCCATAGAACACCTATGGGATGAACTCGACAGACGACTTCGCCAGCGAGACGTGGCTCCAGCCAATCTCCGACAGTTGTCTCTTGCACTGCGGGAAGAGTGGGCAGCCATCCCACAACAACAGATCCAACGGCTAATCGGACCCATGTCAAGGAGATGTCGTTCTCTCATAGAGGCCAGAGGAGGCCATACACCTTACTGAAACGGAGGCCTCAGTCGCAAAGAATAAAAGTCCAAACCAAATTTAATGAACATCATTTCATTGTTAAAGTCTGAAAGTTTCTTCATGCCAAGACTGAAACATTAATTCCGTAAAATAAAATTTTGGTACAAGTTTGAAATTTGGTGTCCATTACCACTGCAATAATGTTGCGTTTCTTTTTTTGAACTGTATAATATCAAATATAGATAGGAAACAATCAACCTCCACTGGACATGTAATGAGAAGAAGGGGGCACTTGAAAACATCGCGACCACTGGAAAGATCGAGGGAAATAGAATTAGAGGAAGAGTAGAGAGCAACAGAATTAGAGGAAGGTAGAGATAAAAGATAATGGATCAGACTGGCACTGTTGAAGAGCTGCGCATGATCATTGAAGACTTCGGGTTTTTCCGATAGAGGGTTCCTTTCAATAATCGTTGCGCAGACTTAATGAAAGAAGTAAAATGCGTTGTTAATCATCGTGCCTTCTCATTATCGTAAAATTTCCTTTTACATTCTACTAATACTATAGAAACCAGGATAGTCCCCTGGAGGGGAGGGGGGGGGGCTTTGATACGTTGAGACAAATATACCACTCTCTCAAGCATGTCGTAATAGGCGACTAATAAGAGGTTCTGCATGGAAGTTGGGTACCTCAACAAGTAATACAATGTGCTTTTAGAAACTACCTCTACAAGAGCACGTGAATACACTGGTGTATTCTTCCAGCATGAAGAATATCTGCAGCGGTGGTCCTATACCCTATAAGGAGTATTAACGAATAGATGATGATGAATATCATAGTTAATGTCATGATTAGAGTTTGCGCGGCAAAGTGGTCAGAGAAATCGCTTCTAAAGGCAAAGTTACTACATTCAAAACGTCGTAGTTACACGATCAAGCCAGCTGAACATCGAACATATATGAACTATGTACAGGGGCCAGGGTCTTGAATGGGTCTTGGAGATCAGCTCTCATTGAAACTTTAAGCATTCTTCATGGAACTTTATTTTCAGGGACATTTATTGTTATAATAATATAAATAAACGCACATTAACGAATAGATGATGATGAGTTATGTCATAGAGTTTATGTCATGAAAATGCTTCTAAAGGCGATCAGCACCAGGAACATCTTGTGAAAACTGAAGATTGTACCAGGGGCCAGGATCTGTGTCTTGGAGATCAGCTCTCATTGAAACTTTAAGCATTCTTCATGGAACTTTATTTTCAGGGACATTTATTGTTATAATAATATAAATAAACGCACATTAACGAATAGATGATGATGAATATCATAATTATTGTCATGATTGGAGTTTGCGCGGAAAAGTGGTCAGAGAAATCGCTTCTGAAGGCAAAGTTACTAGATTCAAAACGTCGTAGTTACACGATCCACTTTATACCAAGCTACAAACTGGAACATTACTCTGCTCTTGAGTTAGGGAAGGACGAAGCCGACGAGAAAGAGATCTGGTCAACCCAACCTCAAAAGATTGAGAACTAGCACAGTGAAATCTCTAAAACCTAACACCCCTTCATCAGTATCTGCTACCTTTATCTATATTGCCATATCCGTCATTCACCATCTAAATCTCATCTACTGTTATGGTGAATGACTTTAGTAATGTATTTCTTCTAATTCTACACTCCGCAGTGGAAATGGCAAAGGCAGTACATAGAAGCTGTGCATCCTACCTACGTGCAGATTTATTTCTTGTGATTCTTCTTCTTAGTTCTTCAATAGGTAAGATGCTTTTTTTTACATGTATTGATTTTATATAATCTGTCATCAATATCCTGCTACAGACTTTTATAAATGGATGCTTGCGTAGAATAGAAGGACTGAAATGGTATGACAAAGTCACAAATGTGGAATTGATGACAAGAACCAGACAAGTGCCAGTGGAACAAGAGTTGAGAAGAATACGTTGGCGATGGATAGGACACACACTGAGTAAACCTGTTGAAAGCATTACAAGGCAGTCGTTGTTCTGAAATCCACAGGAAAAGAGAGGCAGAGGTAGACCAAAAAACACATGGAGAAGAGAACTGGATACAGAGGTGAAAATGATGAGGAAAACATGGACAGAACGTGAGCGGAGGGCACAGGACTGGAAGACTTGGCATGTGTTTGTTGAAGGCCTATGCTCCTTGGTGAGCTAAAGGGTATTGATTGATTGAATATCCTCATCAGCATATTCCGCATCACCATAATCCTCCACCTCATCATCATCATTTCCCTTTTCTGGTGATTGAGAAGCAGCAGGTGTTCTTGCAGGAAGCTTGTAACAAAGCCTACATGTTCTCCTGTTACAGTTGAGGTTTCTGTAACATTTTTATTTACATAATAAGGTAGCCAGCCCCATGACTTTCTTACTTAGTCGTTCCTCTTCTACTCTGGAGGCGTAGAGGTTTGCCAGAGAGAGAGAGAGAGGGCGCCATACGATCCTATCGGCCATCTTCCTCCTGCCCTGGTTCCAATCTAGTCCTTGGTCCTTCAGAAATTGTCTAATGTTGTCCTCCCAGCGGACTCTGGGTCGTCGTGGAGGTCTGGATCCTTGGCTCTTGGTTTCTCATACTTGTCATGGTAGCTGATGTTCTCCCATTCTGCTGACATGGCCAAACCATCGTAATTGGGACTGTTCGATTTGTCTCTGTAGGAGCCATGACATATCCTCTGGTTGCGGACAACGTCTCTTCTTGTTACTTCAACCACCTTCCTTAGATACCTCATTTCTGAGATTTGGAGCTGGCTTTTGGTGTGTTGCAGTCATTGCCCATGACTCGTATCCATAGGTCAAGACTGGAACATATGTGGAGCTGTATACAGTCATCTTCGTGCTAGGGAATCCTCTATTTATGGCATGAAAACGTCTCACAGCTACTACTCTTCGGGTAGCTAACTCTTCTTTAATGCCTCACTTCCAGTCTATTATAACTCCAATGTATTTAAAGTGGTTGACCTTCCCCAGAATGTGTTCTCCCAGCATAATCTGATGCCCCAGCCCTATGAACAACCTAATATTAATCACCTCTTATGATATACATGTGGCAGCAGAGGTCATATTCTTTCTTAGACTCCTCAATGATCCCTGGAAACTTCATGGGTCCATATCAGCGTTGCCACTCAGAGGTGGATTAACTTAGATGTAGGTTTTTTGTGTTTCTGTCTAGGTGTCATTTTCCTTCATTAGTTGAAAACGCCACCTAGATTTCCTCCAAAATAGCTAAAATTCATCTAAAGTAGCCCAGAAATAGCTCAAAGTAGCCCCCCCCCCCCCCCCCCCCCCCCCCCCCCCCAAATAGCCTAAAGTAGCCTAAGTCGCCGAAATCTAAGTTTTTTTTTTCCTTCAAAATTAACAGTTGCTGCACTGGTCTATTTAACCTTTAGCTAGAATTAAATAAGACTTTTAATAAGACCAATGAAATGAACAAATCGTTTTTAGGTTTCACCCATATTTTGGCATTTTGTTTAAAAATTATCATTTTTACAATATTGATGCTACAGTTTAGTGTCACCATTTTTCTACCTAACGCTATGTTTTTTATTGCAGTTTTCAGCTTAAAAATATTTTAAATTAATTTTTCAAATACGTATATTCAGCCACGAATCAGCTAATTATATATGCAAAAAAATTATTTTGTTATAACTTTTTTATTTATTAACATATTTTAATAATTTTTTCGGTATTTAGTCCAGCTAGGGCATTAGATTGAACTTTTTAACAGTTATGAACCTTAACATAAAATAAAATTTCATTGGCTGAAACTTCTCATGAGAGTCAAAAAATCGCCAGCTTCAACCAATCAGAATCAAGCTTACATTGGACTAGGCTTGCTGCAATGTTTTGATCTGAATCACGCTTCCTGTCCATTGGGAAGTAGAATTTGCGATATTAACGGTTAGATTTATAGTGATTTCTTATTTAATAAAATGGATTGTGTTAATAAATCAACAGCATCAGGTAAAAGAAGGAAAGATAGGCCCATTAAGAGGAAATTTAGAGGTAACAGAATTTTTGAAAATCTGGTTTTCTGAAACACGTCAGACAAATGAAATATCGTCAAACTGTCATTCTCAGCCAGCTGAAAGTAAAACTCTAAACACATCTGCATCATTTTGCAAATTAAATAGTGTTACTTCTACAGCTGTGAAACACACTGATCCTGAAACTATTGAAGGATACAGAATTATCAGCATTGAAAGTGACTTGCAGTTTGTTAAACAGTTCTCATGTCCAAAGTGTTTTTAAAAAATCATGCAAAAAAAATCATGAGGGTGCCTCTGGTCTGATGAAATCAAATGAAATGATTAATATTTTTAGAAGATCTGAGGAAAAACATGGTTTGAAGTATGTAAAATATCTTGGAGATGGGGATTCAAAAAGTTTTAAATCTGTTGCCGAGGCAAAGCCACAAATGTATCCTGGACTTCAAATCGAAAAATTAGAATGCTGCGGCCATGTTCAGAAACGAATGGGACGACGTCTCCTTGATAAAGTTGCAGAATGTAAAGGCAAGCAGAATGAAGAAGATGGGAAAAAGTATAAGGGTATTGGAAATTTTGGAAGATTAACAAAGAGTGCTATTATGAGAATACAAGGTCATTACGGTGTCGCAATAAGAGGAAATATTGGTTCAATTTCCAATATGAAAAAAAGCATAATGGCCATTCTCAAGCACCGTGCTGGAGATCATGAAGATTGTGGAGATTGGTGCCCAAAGGATATAAACAAGGCTAACAAAAACAGGCTGCCTAAATTTGTCATTAAAGAAATTCAGCCTGTCTTTGATGAATTGTCTTCAGACTTCTTGTTGTCAAAATGTCTTCATGGAGGAACACAGAACTCTAATGAGTCTTTCCACAATCTGATCTGAAACAGATGTCCCAAAGCAGCATTTGTAGGAAGAGACAGATTAGAACTTTCAGTTTATGATGCTTTGATAGTTTTCAATGATGGAGAACTTGGGAGAAGAGGAATTTTTGAAAACCTTGGTCTATCTTTTGGGAAATACTGCTTCAAAGGATTTTCTGGTTTTGACGCGGCATGGGTCTCTGCTTCCCTAAGATCATATGATATGAAAAAAGCAGAATACAGGCACAGAAAATATTTCCTGGATTATAAGAGTACCAACAAAGAGAATGGATATGCAGGTGGTGAATTCTAATGTGAGTATGACTATTTTAAGGAATGTTTTCCCTGTATTTTGCTTATTTCTACGATATTGTTTTTCAGCAATTTTGATGACATCATGTCAGTATTACTCAAAATATTTTAAAGCTAAAGGCTTTAAACTTTGCACACTATGATCTCATACTGTAGTACTTGTCCCCTTCTAATTTTAAAAGTATAAACCTGTAACTTTTTGATCAGTGAATTTTTAAAGTATCTCTACCCTGTATTTTTATCAAGAAAAATGGGTCTAATTTTTGAAAATTCATAAAAAATCACTCGGACAGTTTATGAAAATGAAACTAGAAGGGAGTCTTGAGAATGCTGTGATCGTCGTGCAAGCCAAATTCTAATGTCCTATCTTTGCAAATAAAGTGTGCATCGTGACACAAAACAGTTTCTATTTTTAGTAACAATATGCAAATTAGGACCCAATATAATTATTTTCCAATGATTCAGTATTTTTTATTAGATGCTTTGATGTCCTAAACATGCCCAAAAAAATTGGAGCTTGTAAAGACAAAAATAAAAAAAAAAAATTTTTAGGTGAAACCTCCCCTTATTATAAGAAGACGTATTAGCTACGTTAGCTGCAACTGAACTAGTGAAACAAGTGACAAGACACTAACTAACTTTAAGACATTAACTTTAGTCATTTCTATTCTCTTCTTGATTTCTGTTTCGCATCTGTAATCTTCTGTTATTATGTCTCCAAGCTACATTGTACAAAATGAAACAGATACTAATATCCATATAAATTACTCTTTAAAATATATATATATATATATATATATATATATATATATATATATATATATATATATATATATATATATATATATATATATATTAAAACCTGTATCGGCTCCTGTCATTCCTATGGACCTACCAGGCTACGTGGAGGGGGGAGGGGGAACACGATGCACAACATATTGATCTACATCAGTGTTTCTCAAGCTAGTGTGCCGCCGCGACTATCAAGGTGTGCCGTAAAACTTTTATAAATTTACTACATGAAGTATATTTTTAGTGATCATATAATATAAAACTGATCTTACAGCTTGAATTCATTCAATAATAATTGAAGCTATTAACTGCTTTGAACAAAAATAGGTATACCTGAAAGATATGTATTTTAAACAATCAAAAGAAAGTCGAGAGTTTTCTATTTTCTAAAGTACCCACTAATTAGTTTATTTTCTTCTTCTTCTTCGTATACTCTCAGACGTCCACTTGAATGTTCTCAAAGAAAGCAGTAGTCAGTTTGAGGCTATTTGAATCCCCGTAAAGCTTGTCCACTAAAGGAGCTGGCGTCGGCCATATGCACTTTCTCTGTACCACATATAAGGGGCAACTTTGAAGCAGATGTTCAGCAGTCATTTTATCAGTGCCACAGTTATACTAATCGGTAGTTCCTATCTTTAGCTTGTTGAATAGATGGTATCTCAATCTGTTGTGGCCAGTGCGGAGTCTGAAGATTACCACTTGTTCTCTTCTGTGGAGCTGGTAGTTAGCATCATTCTGTGTGTGCCCTGGATGTTCTACATTCCATTTGTTTCTGTAACTGATTCTGATAAAACTCTTTGCCTCCTCAAATGTTATGCTTGCATCACGCTGAGGTAGATGTGAACCTTCTTTTGCCATTCTGTCAGCCTCTTCATTGCCGGCGATGTTACAATGAGATGGGATCCATTGGATCACAACACTTTTGAATCGTTGACAAAGTTTGTGGAGCACTACTCTGAGATCATCCAGGTCTGTATTATTTTGGCTTTTCAACGTTGCAATTACTGACTGTGCATCAGTAAAGAAAGCAACTTGTCTCCCTGCCGTTTCTTCTGTCAATATAACCTCTGCTGCAGTTTTCAAGACCTCTGCCTCTGCTCTGAAGTTGCTGGAGAATCGTCCTGTCGCCACTGACAGCCTTTTTTCTGCACCAGTGCTTAAGGTCAGAAAGACACCCCCACCTCTATTTTGTGTTGCATTTGTTGCTGATCCATCTGTGTATGCATTGGTCCAGGTGTTGTGTGGATAATGTTTCTCTATGTATTTTGTCGCTATGGATTTTCTATCTGTTGCAGTTTGGCTCTTTTTACTTTCAATTCCAGGAATGTTTTCTATCATTTTAGGGAAACGATTTTGTTTCCAAACTGGAAGCTTGTGTGCAGTGTAGATGGGTTTAACAGTGGATATTTCATCTATGGATACTGCTCTCATTTGTGGTTTGGTTGATTCTACAAAATTACTTCGTTTGAGTCTTTGCCTTCTAAGAGCATTTATTCTATGGCACATTGGGTGGTCTGTTAGTCTTTTGAATTTTTCGGCCTGTTGCTGAGCCCTGCAGTCTCTTCTATCTGTCATTGGCTGGAGGCATGTAATCTTTTCGAGTTCTTTTATAGGTGTTGACTTCATGCCTCCCGTTATAATTCTCATTGCTTGATTTTGGAGCCTGCTAATTTTATCGAAGTTTGTCTTAGCTGCTGTTGCCCATGCTGCCAAGCCATATTCAAGAACTGGCCTCACTCGCCCTGTGTACAACGTCTTAAGCACTTTCTCATCTGCACCCCAAGTTGTTCCAGCAAGTTTTTTCATAATTGCCATTCTTTGTCTTGCTCTCATTCGATTTCTGTCAACCTGTTTTTTCCAAGTCAGACGGCGATCAAAAATAATGCCTAGGTAGTTCGGATTTTCATTTAAATGAAGATTTACTCCGTTTAGTACTAGTTTGAAGCTCTGAGGTCTAGTTGAGTGGGAAAATACAGTGTACGTTGTTTTCTCTTCATTAATCTTCATGAGCCATGTTTTGGCCCACTCTTCCAGTGATGTTAGTGTTTGCTGCATCAGAATGTTAATTAGTGTATTTAATATATATCACTGTAATTTTTTACACTTTATATATTTCACTTTTCAATTTTCTAAAAAATTGCGGCACATCTATCTGACCCCGCGCCTGAATAAAAAATTACAGTCATATAAATTAGTGTATTTAATATATATCATTGTAATTTTTTATTCAGGCGCGGGGTCAGATAGATGTGCCGCAATTTTTTAGAAAATTGAAAAGTGTGCCGTGAACACAATAAGGTTGAGAAACACTGATCTACATATAACTTAGTCAAAGCTCGCACCCTGGAGAGGACTCTCCAGCTTTGATAACAATAGCAAATGAGAGTTACGTTTTTCAGCGTTCCGCTGATACGGCGGTTTTCAATTATGTCTGGCGGTTGTTCTGCTTTTTCACCATGACACACTCAGGAGCTGAGTTAGAGAATGGCTTAGGGCACCAATGTATTGTTGATGTTTCAGTCTGTTTACAGTATTTGTGAGCTGATGTTCTCTCTGTATAATGGCAATTTTCCAAAGCTTCAAATTTTTCACATTTATTTTATATATATTTATTTATTTATTACAATAGCATGGGAGTGCAGTAGTGACTTCAAATGCTGTATAATCATTTTACTTTGGTATCGTTTCTTCAGGTTTAGCTCGAATGCGCACTTAATATAGGATATTGTAAACATTATAGTTAGATTGTATTTGCATGTCCAAATTTCCAAGTATAAAAAAAGGCTGTTCCCCTTTTCGGCCTGGAATCAAACCCATCGTATGAGCCGAGCCCTACTATATATATATACACATAGGTTGGGCGAAGATGAGATGGCAGATATTTGATCATGTGTTAATCACTTGCGGCCAATCCACATTGGCACCAGACCAGTCCACTAATAAAACTCTTGATTATAAGGCAGAGGTTGTGTTTATCTATACAGCCTATTCAGTGTAAGAGCCAGCAATTTCAAAGAGTAAAACAAACAAACGAGCAAACAAACAAACCAACACTCAGCCAGTGCTCATGGGTTAATGTGTTCCTATGTCTTCGTGCCAATCTTGTGTGGCTATCTTCGAGTCTTACTTCAACAGCGACTCTCAGCAAACCAAACCCAATCTCTCCTAAATCGGTATGGTCTCTTTATACACTGCAATGACCGTATAACTCATGGCGTAGTAATATTAGGTGTCTTGTGACTTCCTGTATGGCGACTTTGACACACGTAAGACTATTCCTGCCTTCCTGGAGTAGGACTACATGGAATCGGTGTAAAATCCAACATGGCATTCACAAGCGCTTGTGTTGAGGGAACGCTGTATGGCTTAGAAATATGGGCAATGAACAAGCAGATATGCAAAAGAATAGAGGCTATTGAAATTTGAATATATAGAAGAATGGGATGCATGGAACGATAAGAAAGCACGTAAAGAATCCATACTAAAGCTAATCAAAGTTAGACAAATAATATAGTTTGGTCATATAAAAAGCCATAACACCTTGCTGAAGACCGCAGGGGAAGGAAGATCTAATCATTAATTACGATAGACGGTCAAAGTCTCAGACCGCTTTCACAGTAAGATTTTCATGCATAATGTATTTTGTCCGATCTTATTACATAGTTGGAGAACAGGGCTGACAACCCTGCCGGAAAAAAAACAAATTGTCACAGAAACGGACACAGTTGAAGAAAGAAACACAAGCCAGAGTCAGGAAGAATTCTCGCAAGAGAGACGTATGATGCAGACACCCGATGAAAGCCAGTCAATGGAAGTCAGGCTGCCGACACCTCTTCTAACGACGAAGGCAAAAACCAGAATAGGCACCTGAACCATACAAGTCGAATGACGTTACCGAGACATACGCGTCATGCATAGAGATATGCGTACCATGTCGTTACTCTATTCAATTGCGATGTTCCATGGTGCAGCAATTCGAGTTGGCCAAACTCAAATGCCTGCACACATGCAACAATCATCGACATCGGTCGATGAGATATATCTCTATTCGTTTGAGATGTTCCATGATACAGTCATTCGGATCGTCGACAAATCCAAATGCCTGTAAACATGAAACAATCCTCAACACTATCTGGTCTGTACATGATCTTCCTGCACGAAATCCTGCCAGTTCTGGTCAACATTTTTCAAGCCACTGCTAGCAGTGTTATACCCCTCCAGTTGCTACATACAGTCAGGTTTCCTTTCTTTGGCAGCTTGATAATGTGGCCTTCCTTCCAGCTCTTTGGGATGACCACATTTTCCCAGATTTTCTTGAAGAGCTGGTGTAGCAACTCTATAGTGAATGGTATATCTGCCTTCAGGGCTTCTGGTGGTATTCCATCTGGTCCTGTGGCCTTCCCATTTTTCAACTGTTTTATTGCCCGAGAAATCTCTTGTTTAGTGGGTGTAATCTTCTGTTTACAAAAAGCTCTCTATTCTCATTTCTGTTTCCTGCGCCATTCTTTCCCATGACAATGCAGGAAGCCGGAAGGACAGCACAGGTAGCTGGAGAGATGAGACGATATGAAATAAAACTCTTAGGACTATCAGAAACGAGAATAAATGGAACTGGTGAATTCATGATGAATACAGGGGAAAATCTCATATTCAGGACACGAGGATGAAGACCACACACACACAGAAGGAGTTGATATTGTTATGTTCCAGGAAGCCAGAAAAGCACTACTAGAATGGGAACCAATATCACACAGGATAATAACGGCAAGATTCCAGGGAAAAGGAAGAAAAATCACCATCGTTCAGTGTTATGCACCTACTAATAATGCAGATGACGATAAGATGCAAGATTTCTATGATGAACTCCAAGGAACACTGGACAAAACACACAGGAGAGACATTAAGATAGTAACTGGAGATGCAAACGTAGGAGTAGACAACAAAAACTGGAAACTAATCATGGGAAAGAATGGCGCAGGAAACAGAAATGAGAACAGAGAGCTTTTTGTAAACAGAAGATTACACCCACTAAACAAGAGATTTCTCGGGCAATAAAACAGTTGAAAAATGGGAAGGCCACAGGACCAGATGGAATACCACCAGAAGCCCTGAAGGCAGATATACCATTCACTATAGAGTTGCTACACCAGCTCTTCAAGAAAATCTGGGAAAATGTGGTCATCCCAAAGAGCTGGAAGGAAGGCCACATTATCAAGCTGCCAAAGAAAGGAAACCTGACTGTATGTAGCAACTGGAGGGGTATAACACTGCTAGCAGTGGCTTGAAAAATGTTGACCAGAACTGGCAGGATTTCGTGCAGGAAGATCATGTACAGACCAGATAGTGTTGAGGATTGTTTCATGTTTACTGGCATTTGGATTTGTCGACGATCCGAATGACTGTATCATGGAACACCTCAAACGAATAGAGATATATCTCATCGACCGATGTCGATGATTGTTGCATGTGTGCAGGAATTTGAGTTTGGCCAACTCGAATTGCTGCACCATGGAACATCGCAATTAAATAGAGTAACGACATGTTACGCATATATCTATGCATGACGCGTATGTCTCGGTAACGTCATTCGACTTATGGGTTTTGACCCCTACGGCAGTGTGTTTCAGAAGTGTGGCCATTGCCACTTATATTGTGTGGTATAACCGCTTAAAAGTGTGTGGCGTCGTCCACTTATTAGTGTGTTGGCTGGGAAGCCACTTGAGCAGTGTATTTCGTGGATCAAACGAAACTAGCAGGATAATTAAGTCTAGTGCAAAAGGCTATTGAATAAACTAGCGACGGGAGTAAGTCTAGTTAGCCTCTGAATTTATGCCAAAGGACATTGGCCGTTTAAAAAGGAACTGACCTCTAACCAGAACTCTAGATAGAGATTAATGAACATGTGTTAATGAAATAACGAGAACTCTTGCAGAACGTACATGAATGTGATGTGACTTTTGTTCCCATGTAGTTGGTGTCTGCTCATGGAATGAAATCATTAATTAAATATTTTGAGTCGTCAAAATCACGGTCTTATCAACTGACGTATTCTGAGTTGAGTTAAATGCTGTTTATATTCAACTAATCATGACCAGTGATAATTAATGCCTGAACACGCTGCATCTCACACTGCTAATATAATTAATAAGACAAGAGACTAATTCAGGTCAGTCAATGGTCGAATATTTAATATGAAACATGTTCAGCTAAGAATGCATCACACGGGTTAAAGCAGACAATATCGATACCAACGAACAGTATTACGGAATCCTATAAAAGTGATATAAGAACCCGAAGGACTTCGACTGTAGGAACAGAATACGCATATAACAACTTGGTCATCCTAAATACTTGGTGTCATAAATAGAAGCCCCACAACAACCGAAGTTGTAAAAGAAGTCCTTAACAAACAGGTGTCAGAGGCGTTTGGATTTCGGGAATACTGCAACACCCCATCAAGTATCGAAGAAAGCGAAATCGACGATGAACGTTTGAAGGCAAGATCATTAATTCAAACCAAGCTGGCAACTATTTTGCGCATGTCAGTAAGTGACGTCACTATATCAATGCCGTCAGCGCTAATAGTCAACTTTGCCTGAGAGAATCCTAATTTTCTCCCACCACAAGAGACTGATCCATACTGATAGAAAGAAAGTCTTCCACTCTAGAACCTGAACCAGTGGACATGTATTTCTTCAGCAAATTCACCTAAGGCTGCGACGCAGATCGTTTGAAGAAGCTACTTTCGAAGACCGGCAATACTTTCAAACGGTTCTACTACGAAGTTCAAGGTCGACTATCATTGGACTTCAGCTGTTCAACACTTGTGGGAAGCTAGGATTAGATTTACATACACTCATGTATTTCTCAGAGGGACAGTTAAACAGATAAGTTCTTATTTTTACTTAGGCGCTTGAACATTATCATACTGTCCTTGCATTAGCTTTAGTCAACAGTTCATCACCACTTCGCTTACTTTCTACTTATCATCTGTGTTTCCCCCATTCATGTTTATCCGTATATTTGTATATTCGTCGTGTTTAATATTGGCTGGAATTTTCCCAGGAAAACTTCAGTGAATGTTAACTTCTATTAGATTTTCTTGCTTATATTGGCTGACTGAGGATCTGACTGATTAAATTTTTTCTTTTGAGTCAGGATATAAATGTTTCTTCAGTTCGCAATATAACCATATTTTGTGTACTTAGCAGTTTCGTCATGTAAATTACGTTATCATTATTTGCATAACCTCATTTCAGTACTGTTGAAAATTGTTTTCGTGTGTTTTCTAAAATTTCTTTGTCTACACGTTAGTTTAAGACGACCTGTCTCGTTATATTTTTTGTGATGTCAATTCTTCACTTTCTTTTACTGATTACTCTGTATAGTCTCCCTTATTTACTTTATAAGTGTAAATTGTTGTCGCATAACTGAGAAATCATTTCATTGTAATTCATTTGATTGTTTTCATTGTCTTTGTCACATGTTCTTGGAACTTGTTTGCTATTGAGTGATATATTTATGTACATATTATAGTGAGTTCTATATCCTGGTGTATATTATAGACTATTGAAGGTACTCAGAAACCTAGTATCATGTCTACACTACAGGAATTCATTGATATTGGAAAAAGTTATGGGAAATCAGGAGCGGAACTACAAAGTTTTGCAGATACGAAATATGATGAATATTTATCGCGTCTGGAAAGAATTGAACAGCGCGAAGCGACTAAACGAGCGGAGGAGCTTAGGAAGTTTGAATTAACCCAACAGAGGGAAATGAAGGAAAGAGAATTAACCCAAGAGAGGGAACTGAAAGAAAAGGAAATGGCCCAACAAGAAAAAGACAGAGAATTCGACAAGGAAAAAATGGCTCAACGAGATAAAGAATTAGCACAACGAGATAAAGAAATGATATTAAGGAGAATGGAACTGATGCAACTAGACCAAGCCCATAAAAATGCCATGGAGCTCGAAGCATTAAAACTTCATGCAGAAAAAGAAAAAGCTTTAGAATTAGCTAAAGTGCAGTCTGAACAGACTAAGACTGCGGCTGGTACAAATATTTTCCATCCTAAGCTAAAAATGCCACATTTTGATCAAACTCGCGATTGCATTGACTCTTTTTTTATCTAGATTCATCATGAAAGTCACCGCCTTGAACATCCCCAAGGAAAGATGGAGCAGTCTTTTGCTTGATTTTTTGACGGGTGACTCACTTAAATGTTTCATGAGTCTTGATGAAAAGAGTAGAAACGATTTCGAAGTCGTAAAAGAGGTATTACTAAGACGTTTCCAGTTAACTGAGTCTGGATTCAGAGATCGTTTTCATGCGGCTAAGCCAAGTAAGGATGCAGATTTTGGTGAATTCATTGCATCAATTAAGCATTTTTTTAGCAGATGGATTGATCTCTCTGGTATTAATAAAACTTATGAAGGTATCATAGATCTCATGCTGCGAGATAAAGTTTTATCCGCATGCAGTACCGAATTAGAAGCATTTTTACAGGAAAGACATCCTAATTCGATCGATGAGTATGAAAAACTCGGAAGACAGTATCAGACCGCACATCAGAATAAAGATGTTCATAGATCGTCTATTCGAGATCCTATACCTGTGTGCGCGGCACACCATGATCACAGACCTCGATCGAAGAGCTTTGATGGACGTTCTCGTTCAGATTATTATCAATCCGACAGAGGTTTTTATAACTTCCGTCGTCATCGCTCTCCTTCGAATTCATATCGACGAGGTTATAGAGGATATTCACCTCATGATCATGGGTATCACAGAGGCAGGTATTATGATGATTCACATCAGAAAGGATACTATAAACAGAGACCATCTTATGGTAGGGATGCCAAGAAGGATGACTCTACTGATTTTTATTATAGCAATAAAAAGTCAGTCAATAATAACAAAGGTAATGCCAGATCTCCGTCGAGAGACAAAAGTAAACATAGACATGCAAATAATTGCAGTGTCAAAAAGGAGAAAGGTAATGATGATAATGATCATGCGAACGCATGTATGGTAATGAATGATGCATGTTATGAGTGTCAATAAAAAAAACAGATTAAAG
The DNA here is from genome assembly GCA_024509875.1 of Oreohelix idahoensis. NCBI lineage: Eukaryota > Metazoa > Mollusca > Gastropoda > Stylommatophora > Oreohelicidae > Oreohelix > Oreohelix idahoensis. The sequence continues at coordinate 27,145 of JAMPIV010022639.1, forward strand.
TCTACAATTACACTTGATTGTGGTCATTGTATGCCTACAATGTCGGCATGTGTAAATGTCGGTTATCTTACATTTCATCCAGGAATATTGGAGGGCGAAGTAGTGAGAGTTTTGCGTGACACGGGGTCCTCAACGATAGGCATAAAGCACTCGCTTATCGAGCCCTCTGCTTTTACAGGCAAATCAGTTAAATGTGTCACATTTGGTGGGAATATAGAAACTTTCCCTGTGGCACGAGTATACATTGATACTCCTTTTTACACAGGCACTGTTTATGCCTGCGGCTTGAGAGCACCCATTACTGAAATTATAATAGGAAACATACCAGGAGTTAAGGATTGCACTCCTGAGGAGATTGCAATGTGGGTTGAATCTCACCCACAGGTGCCGAATGCTGTTGTAACGAGAGCACAACAGTTAGCTACGGACATGGCTACACCACCTCTTCCTATAATAGATACAATTATGTCTCAAGTTGGCACTGTTACACCTTCTGTTTTTGCAGAAAAACAGAAGAGTGACCCAACATTACAAGGATTGTTTAGCCGAGCAGATCAAAAAACGATTAAATACACAGGAGTGGCTAAACAGTGGTTCAAGATAAAAAAATCAATACTCACTAGATATTTTGATAATGGTAAAACAATCATACATCAAGTGGTAGTTCCTAAGGAATACAGACCATTGGTCCTACAAACAGGTCATGACTCCCCTATGGCAGGTCATATGGGGATCAAAAGAACATTGTTTCGTGTTACGTCATACTTTTATTGGCCTGGGGTTAATAAAGATACAAAGTTATACTGCAAATCATGTACGACATGCCAAGGTATAGCACGTAAGGGCAGGTTCCATACGGCACCCTTACAAATTACAGACATGCCTGAAAGACCTTTCAAAAAGATTGCAGTGGATATAGTGGGTCCTTTATCAATTACTTCAAATAATGGATTTCGTTATATTTTAACTTGCGTAGATCTTTGCACGCGTTGGCCAGAAGCCATACCGTTGAAAACCATCACGACTGCATCTGTGTCTGATGCATTATTTTCGATATTTTGTCGAATCGGTTTTCCGGAGGACATTTTGTCAGATCAAGGATCACAATTTACGTCCAACATTATGAGGGATTTAGAATCCATGTTATCTGTTCACCACTCGTTTTGTAGTGCCTATAGGCCCCAATCAAACGGTGTGTGCGAGCGCTATAATAGCACTCTAAAACAAATGTTATCTAAGATAACTGAGGAATGCCCTCGGGAATGGGACCGACTACTCCCGGCTGTTTTATTTGCTTTTCGTGAAGTGCCTCACGAAAGCACGGGATGGTCTCCGTTCGAATTGTTTATGGTTCGAATCCTCGCGGACCAATGATGATACTCAAAGATTTGTTGGTTGGAGCATCAATTGATACAGCCACTCGAAACAGCTACGAGTTGGTTATTGATCTCCGACAGCGAATCATCGATGCGTGCACTTATGCGTCCCAGAGTATAAAATCAGCTACTCAACGATCAAGATTATTACATAACCAAAAGAGAATATTAAGATCCTTCAAACCAGGTGAAAAAGTTTGGTTATTGCTACCTCATAACGATAACAAATTACTAATATCATGGCAAGGTCCATTTGATATTATCAAACAAGTCACAGATGTTGACTATTCTGTGAAAGTTAGAGGGAAAATCAAAACCTTCCATGTCAACATGCTAAAATTAGCAGTTGAAAGACCACAGGAATTAATTCCTGTCATTAACTCTATTAGTGATTCTTCACATCATACTGCTTCTTTTGCAGTTGTCCATGAGGAAGATACCACGTCGTCTATCCCTTTACAATTCCAATTACCTTCTTTGCAATCATCGGAATCTTGGAAGGACGTGACTATTTCTTCTTCACTATCTTCTTCACAACAAGATCAAGTTCGGGATATTCTTATTTCTTTCAATGATGTCCTCACTGACCTTCCAGGTCAGACATCACTTATATCCCATGACATTACTCTTACTGATTATAAACCTATCAAACTTAGACCCTATCCTATATCTTTACACCACAAAGATAGGGTAGAGAAAGAGTTAAAAGAGATGATACGTTTGGGTGTGATATCTCCTTCGGAATCACCATATGCATTCCCAATTGTGATTGTTAAGAAGAAGGATGATTCTTTACGTATTTGTATTGACTTTAGGCAATTGAACAAAATTACAATCACAGACGGGGAGCCTATGCCTCTTTTAGATGATCTTCTGTCAGAATTATCTAATGCTACTTTCTTTAGCAAACTAGATCTCTCTAAAGGCTACTGGTGCAAATCCCTCTTGCCGAAAATGCCAAACCTTACACAGCTTTCACAACTCCTTTTGGTCTCTACCAATGGAATTACATGTGTTTTGGTTTAGTGAATGCACCAGCGACGTTTGTGCGCATGATGCGCCGCCTTCTTGGCGATCGTAAAGATGTCATCACGTACATCGATGACATCTGCCTATTTCATGACTCGTGGGAAGACCATATTGATGGTTTAACTTCTCTTCTACATACGTTACGTATGCATGGTTTGACTGTGCGACCTTCAAAGGTCCAAATAGGTTGTCAGGAAATTTCTTTTCTTGGTCACCGCATAGGTAACCACAAACTATATCCTGACGACAATACAGTCAAAAGAATTCTAGAGATTTCTACCCCTTCATCTAAGAAGCAGGTTAGAAGCATTTTGGGCTTAATTAATTATTACCATAAATTCATCCCGCATTTCGCACAACTATCTACACCTTTGTCCGCACTGTTGACCAAAGGTAGTCCTAATAAGGTACGTTGGGACCAGGATTGCGAAAGCGCCCTGGTAACAATTAAGAAATTATTTAGTAATGCACCTGTATTATTATTAACGAATATACATATTCCATTCATACTTCAATCAGATGCCTCGAGTTACTCAATGGGTGGATGTTTGCTACAATGCTACAAGGAAACACTCCATCCTTGTTTCTACGTATCAAGGAAACTAACTTCAGCTGAACAGAAGTATGCGACAGGTGAACGTGAGCTCCTGTCAATGGTCTGGTGCCTGGAGAAGCTGTCAAGATATCTCATCGGCACGCACTTTTACATTATGACGGACCACAGTCCTCTTACGTACATAACATCTAGAACAATACGTAACTCTCGAATACACCGATGGTACTTGTTGATTCAGGAATTTTCGTTTACGATTCTGCCTATTGCTGGAAAAGACAATAACTTGGCGGATCTTCTGTCGCGCAACTCCTCTGATAAGAAAATGAATTAACTCTTTAGTTACCATTTTGAGAAGTGCTATTATTATTGTTATAAAATTTATTGTGTGTACTTAATGAATATGATGATAGTTCAGGTGGATAGTACTTATACTAATATATTCTAGAGACGTACATCTTCTCCACCACTGCCTCACGTGCCACAAGTGTCACGTTTGGAAGTGAGGGGGATGATGTTGAGGATTGTTTCATGTTTACAGGCATTTGGATTTGTCGACGATCCGAATGACTGTATCATGGAACACCTCAAACGAATAGAGATATATCTCATCGACCGATGTCGATGATTGTTGCATGTGTGCAGGCATTTGAGTTTGGCCAACTCGAATTGCTGCACCATGGAACATCGCAATTGAATAGATTAACGACATGGTACGCATATCTCTATGCATGACGCGTATGTCTCGGTAACGTCATTCGACTTGTGGGTTTTGACCCCTTCGGCAGTGTGTTTCAGAAGTGTGGCCATTGCCACTTATATTGTGTGGTATAACCGCTTAAAAGTGTGTGGCGTCGTCCACTTATCAGTGTGTTGGCTGGGAAGCCACTTGAGCAGTGTATTTCGTGGAACAAACGTAAGGCGTATCGTTCCTAACGCAGTTTGTATAATTATGGCAGATTAGCCTGGCGTGGTATGCCAAAGGAACATTATGGTACTAGCAATAGTGTAAGACTAGTATAGATGGATATTATATAGCTAGCAGTAGACATAAGTCTAGCTTAAGAAGTGTATTGCGAAACTAGCAGGATAATTAAGTCTAGTGCAAAAGGCTATTGAATAAACTAGCGACGGGAGTAAGTCTAGTTAGCCTCTGAATTTATGCCAAAGGACATTGGCCGTTTAAAAAGGAACTGACCTCTAACCAGAACTCTAGATAGAGATTAATGAACATGTGTTAATGAGATAACGAGAACTCTTGCAGAACGTACATGAATGTGATGTGACTTTTGTTCCCATGTAGTTGGTGTCTGCTCATGGAATGAAATCATTAATTAAATATTTTGAGTCGTCAAAATCACGGTCTTATCAACTGACGTATTCTGAGTTGAGTTAAATGCTGTTTATATTCAACTAATCATTACCAGTGATAATTAATGCCTGAACACGCTGCATCTCACACTGCTAATATAATTAATAAGACAAGAGACTAATTCAGGTCAGTCAATGGTCGAATATTTAATATGAAACATGTTCAGCTAAGAATGCATCACACGGGTTAAAGCAGACAATATCGATACCAACGAACAGTATTACGGAATCCTATAAAAGTGATATAAGAACCCGAAGGACTTCAACTGTAGGAACAGAATACGCATATAACAACTTGGTCATCCCAAATATTTGGTGTCATAAATAGAAGCCCCACAACAACCGAAGTTGTAAAAGAAGTCCTTAACAGATAGCAACACTCAGAATCATCATAGAACAATCAAATGAGTGGCAGACCCTCTTGTATGTAAATTTTGTGGGCTTAGAAAAGGCTTTCGACAGTATAGACCGTACTGTGATATGGAAAATCCTGAGACATTAAGGAATCCCAGAGAAATTCATTAAAATCATCCACGATTTCTACCAGGAGGCCTCATGTAAAGTAGTACACAAAGGAAAACTATCAGACCCCTTCACAGTACAAAGTGGAGTCAGACAGGGATGTCTGCTATCATTAACAATTTTTCTCATGGTCATAGACTGGGTTATGAAACAGACAACAGAGATAAAGAAAACTGGAATACAGTGGACATTTAACAAACAGCTGGAGGATCTAGACTTTGCAGATGATATGTTCCTTCTGTCATATAGACAGCAAGACATGCAAGAGAAATCAAATAGATTAGTAACAGAAGCAGCAAAGATGGGACTACATCACAAATGTAAATAAAACAAAAGAAATGAGAATAAATAATAGGCAGACGGATTTCGATGAAGATCAATGATCAAGTCATTGAAGAAGTAGAAAGATTTACATATCTGGGGAGTAACTTTGACAAAGGAGGGGAAACAGCTGGTGACATCTGCTCAAAGATAAATAAAGCCATATGCGCTTTTAATACCCTTCGACCAATATGGAACTCCTCAGCTATATCCAGAGAGAGCAAAATTAGAATCTTTAACTCAAATGTGAAGTTAATCTTACTGTATGGCTCAGAGACATGGCATGTCTCAAAGAGTATCACCTCCAAGCTACAGACAGTTGTAAATAGATGTCTCCGACGGATCCTCCGTATAAGATGGCCAGATGTAATAACAAATATAGAGCTAAAGAAAAGACGCGGACAACAACGAATACATACAAAAATTAAGGTAACAAAGTGGGGATATATAGGACATACACTGAGAAGAGAAATATCAAGCATAGCCAGAGTTGTCCTTGACTGGAATCCACAGGGGAAAAGAAGAGCGGGGAGACCAAAAAGAACTTGGAGAAGAACTGTTGAAGAGGAGGCTTGTGAAATTGGAATGACTTGGGCACAGCTGAAAAAGACAGACCAGAATAGAAATCGATGGAGAGCAACTGTTTCTGCCCTATGTTCCACAGGGAACGAAAAGAGTGATAAAAGTAAAGTGATAATGTTTTTTAAAATGAAAGAAACTTGTATTACATTAGTTTATGAACTTCGGAAGATCAAAAGTTTCCCATGTTGGATAGTTTTTACCTTTCTGATTGTCGCTTTTGTTGTTCTACACGTGTCAGAGGCATACAATAAGACTCTCTTAACATTCGGGTTAACTATACGTCTTTCTGTTGTAACTTGATTTTTTTTTTAAATGTCCATATATTTCTCAATGCAAAAATATATCTTTTGTATTTGTATTTTGATACCACTGATCTTTCTTCAACATCGTGTTTGGATATTTCACTTAGCGCAGTCTGGCTATCATTTCCTGCTTTTAATCTAATGATATTTGCCTTTTCTGTGCGTATTTTCAGACAATATTTCTCTACCGTCTCATCAATTATTCTCTTTATGTCTCAAAAGTGTCTACGGTAATGTGACAGTACAGCCGGGTCATGGGCTCAATCTAGGTCAGTGCTTCTTAACCAGGAGTGCATGTACCCCCTGGGGGGTGCGAGACCTAACTTCTTGAAGTGCGAGAAATGCCAGATATTTTAGAAGGCCAATCATCATAAGCAATAGAGAATACACGAAACTCATATTTTTACAAAATAGAATAGTAACAACGTGAATTAGATACCGAACCTAAATCTCATTTATGTGAATGATATATTCTTAAAACATACTTTTCTCATATTTGGCATATTTTGGGAGATAGACGATAATGAAGTGTGAGCTTCATAAGATTCTTATTTTATTTCTCCCACAGTTTGTTCTGTTATCGTTGTTAAAGTAATTTTTATTAATCACGACCTGTATCTAAAGTGAAACTTTACACGCCTTTGATTTATTCCTCCACCTTGCGCTATCTTTCGAAACACACCTGGCTCCATCAAAATATTGGGAAACCCACATGGATGTAGAACGAATTCTTTTGATACACAATCCCCCGGTTAAACAACGCGAGTAATGCCACACTAAGCATTGTTTACTTTGGGAGACGCCCGGCTGGGCAATAGAGAGAACTCTTTTATTGCTAATCCCCTGTTTAAACAAACCTGAGTCGTACCACATTTGGACTATCGCGCTGGCGCGGCCGATGGACAACAAAAGACTCGTGACACGCAGAAAGTGGATAATGAATAGAGAGATTAAAAGAGTGTGCGCAGAGAATGACACGGGAAGCAACTAAAAGACAGAAAGATTTGTGAGGTATCGTGAGGTGTGAGTTTTTGCATTTGCCGGCCAATCATCAAACATCTGTTTGTTGCACTTAGCCTCGTAGCTAAATGTGCGGAAAACAGTTTTTCAATAAATTCTTCTAGTAAATGATTAATTAAATCAAAAGATTTTCCCTCTAGGATGATAGGAAGTAATTAATAGTAAATGCTTCACCATCATCTAGTTTGTTAGGTCATCCTTACAGGCTTACATGTGCACACGCTCCCATGTGCAATATATTTAACACTTATCATGTGCGCCTCATGTCATTCATAATAACTAGATAATTAAAATCAGGGTGATCAGTAGTGAGGAGTATTAATAAAGGAAAGTCAACCATTGATATCAGATGTGAAACTTACGAAGCCCCTTTGTGTGTCTTCAGTCCAGCAGAAGTCTGAGTCTACACCTTATGTGTTTGACGTCTAACCGGAAAGACGCTAGCTAAGTGTACGCCCGGATAGCGGACTTCACAAAGTACTTCCTTCACTTCATAAATTAAAGGGAAGATTTATCGCCCACGTTTTCAAATGGTGAATGCGCAGCCATTTCATTCACATGCTTATCAAGTGTTCTTAGGTTGATTCGCATTTCCAGCTAGCAATTTCAACTCACCCTAAAGAATATTTTGTGAATCAAGATTCCATAGGCACAAGTTGATTCGCATATACAACTAGCAAAACTCCAAAGCATATTTTATGAATCAAGATTCCATAATTACAAGTTGAGTTGCATATACATATATCAAGTTCGGGACCGAAGACGCAAGAAAAGAGATGAATGCAGTCAGCAACTCATAGCTTGACTGATTGCGTCAGGGTCAGCGAACCAGAGCTGACCAAGACCCTACTCCACCTCCAAGTGGTGGTCCTGGAAACCGACTGCATCACTGCAGTCTGGCCGAGAGAGTAGGGATCGAAGAGGAAAAACAAACAAGGTCCACAAAAATGCGGTGTCGAAGTCGGAAGTTCGGGCCAAAAGGCGCAAATATCGCAGCCTCGCTGGAAACGGAGACACAATGCAACCAACGTCCTTTTCAGGGCGAACGAGGATGAAGAAGAAGATATCATGTTCAACTCACTTCAAAGCATATTTTATGAATCAAGAGTACAAACTCAAGTAGATGAGTCTACATACCAAGATAATTTCGTGAAAAGCTCTAGTCTAGCCAGTGCCTTTCAGAGATCAAGCAGCAGACCTTTTTCGGAGACAACGGTCAACGGTTTGTCAACACTAGAGAGAGATTGCCAAACGATTGAAGGACTGTACATCGTCAAAATTCTCATTACTGCAAAAGCTTTCATCATTACGTCCTCGTATTGAAGATAACCCACACAACATACCCTACATCTAAATTGGACAGTCTATACATACATGTGTATCATCATACAGTGGAGGAGCATTAAGAGACACATAGACAGTGTAGATTGGACATCAGTGTGGTAACACTCAATATACCACATCATTATTTCACTCTTCACATAGTTAACTTACTACATTATTTAGATATCATCTCTGTGTGTGTGATTGTGTGTGTGTGAAAATTGTTTTTCACCATCATCACTTTTTATTTCTCTACTACCCCTATATGTGTAAATATTTAAATATACTGTTCAAAAAAAAGAAACGCAACTGTTTTGGTGTTACTTTTATAAAAGATATTCGCTGATTGGACATCAGTCAACCTATCGACTGTGTCCACCTGGTCATTAACTTCTCGTGGTTACCTGAATTGTACTCACCTCATGATTCGTGAGGTCATGAAAGAGGTCAAGGTCAAAAAAACATTTTTGGCGATAACTCGTGACAGGTTCATGAGAATCCCGTGAAACGTACTGAACACAAAACTCTTTGACCATATTATTGAATGCCTATAAAAGATGGACGCTCCTCGAATAAATTCAGTTGAAAGTTCAATGCGCAAGTATGGCTCATCTCACAACAGAACAACGACTCGTCATCATTGGACGTTTACAGACTGGACAGTCACAAAGTGTAGTGGCTAAACAATTTAATGTGGTTAGAAGCACCATTAGTCGCTGATGAAGTTGTTATTTTATTCCAGTTAGTGATATCCACCAAAAGATAAGTATAAGTGGATGGAAGCAGACATCATCATCATCAGTTGATAAGATCTCTATGGTGTTGTTTGCTCCACTGTAGTGTATGGAATGTCAACTTGACCTACGCAGTGGTGTGTAGACATGGATTGAGTGTATAATGTGCGAATGATAATAAGGGTTCGTGTTGTTGACAAATGTTCTTTTCTCACACTCATGTATGGCTGGAAGTCATCGACACCAACGACTGTGTACCTTTCTACAGTTTAATTGGACGTATACACTCGACAGCACAGATAGTGACAAATCACAGGTTGGCATAATACATCATGGTACAGTGGATAAATGGTCTTGCAATGTTACATGGGCACTCATGTAGAATAATTGTATAATGGACTGTCAGTAGCCAAGCACTCAGTATCGCCCATACATATATATCAACTGACTTCACTGACTGAGCACGTCAGCTTATAAATAATATTTCAGATGGCTTCTAGACCTAATCTCGTCTAGCGACGATTCTTCAACATAATGTTCAGCACATATTTTTCCATATAATAATATTGAACCGCTAATAAAGGGTTCTCATGTGTAGCAGTGATCTCTGGACTAATCAAGCGATAATACGGGCATCCCTTTTCTCTTCTTGAAAGTCACTACTTGTTTGGTTCCAAGATGGCTTCACTCGTGAGCTGTCACTCACGTTTGGATACAGATAATGAATCTGTCCTAAAGTTAGTCATTCATTAAACATTTCATTGCTCTGTAGATTTGATCATGAACAATTGACTGCATTCTACAGGATATAGTGCTGCTAGGAATCGAAGTCGTTTTCATCGAGTCAAATATATTCTCTTAGACATTCAAATCGTACCTATCGAAAATGGTGGCTTCGTACGAAAGTTCATAAGAGTTTCTATTATTACCTTGGTATCAGAAATATGATTCTGCCATTCCTTGGCAATACAAATAAACACTGGGGTAAAGCATACACGATAGGTCTAGACGACTATCACTTTCCCCACAAACACTGAGATCACTTTTTTCCCGGCGACAAGCCGACATAGAAAAAAACAGTCCCCATCAGGACGAAGCCAAATCACACCACACTCTAGCGACACATCCGCCGAATAGCCTTTGACCTCTCTAGAGACAACAGAACATATAGTTCGACTTAGATATGTAAAGATATACATATATAAGACAGACTCGTCCTACTCAGACAAACAATACACATAAATTCAGGCCATAGATATTCTGAAGCAAGAACAATCTATTACTACCCAAACAAAGAATAAATCGCAGAAAACTGGATCCATCCGAGGAGTTCGATCGAAAGAGCCGACACAACTTTCAAGGGAAGTAACTCAATAATGACTTTTCCTTAAGCACTATTTTGTTTACAAAATATTTGCGAACATAACAAGTATACCAATGTATAATATTGTAAGATATCAAAGACTGCACGTAACAGTCGCCTTTGGAGGCGATTTCAAGAAACTGGCTCAGTGGCAGACCGGCCGCGCAGTGGAAGACCCAGAGTCACAATTCCTTCCGAAGATCGCTTAATACGGCTGCGTCACCTCAGGAATCGACTTGCATCTGCGTCCTCCACAGTCCAGTCAATGTCAGCAGCTCGTCGAATTTCAGATCAAACGGTCAGGAACCGGCTGTACGACTCTGATCTTTGGGCTAGAAGACCCTACAGAGGTCCTGTTCTTACGGACCGGCATCGCCAGAACCGACTGCAGTGGGCGAACCAGCATCGTCAATGGACCGTTGGGAATGACTGGAGACGGGTTTGGTTTAGTGATGAATCATTTTTTGTGCTCCAGCGACACGATAGACGGAGAAGAGTTTACCGCAGAGTCCATGAGCGATACGCCCAGAACAGCGTTGATGAGGCTCCTCCACATGGTGGTGGAGGTGTACTGATGGGAGGGGGGTGGGGGCGATCAACTTCATGGGAAGAAGTGACCTGGTGCAAATTGAAGGACGCCTGAATGCCCAACGATACGTCGCTGAAATTCTTCGTCCTCGCGTCCTTCCACTTCTGGCTGCACGAGGGTCGATTTTTCAGCAAGATAACGCTCGACCTCATGTGGCACAACTCACCACCCAGTTCCTCGCTGACAACAACATCCAGACCATTCCATGGCCAGCCATGTCATCAGACATGAACCCCATAGAACACTTATGGGATGAACTCGACAGACGACTCCGCCAGCGAGACGTGGCTCCAGCCAATCTCCGACAGTTGTCTCTTGCACTGCGGGAAGAGTGGGCAGCCATCCCACAACAACAGATCCAACGGCTAATCGGATCCATGTCAAGGAGATGTCGTTCTCTGATAGAGGCCAGAGGAGGCCATACACCTTACTGAAACGGAGGCCTCAGTCGCAAAGAATAAAAGTCCTAACCAAATTTAATGAACATCATTTCATTGTTAAAGTCTGAAAGTTTCTTCATGCCAAGATTGAAATATTAATTCCGTAAAATAAAATGTTGGTACAAGTTTGAAATTTGGTGTCTATTAGCACTGCAATAATGTTGCGTTTCTTTTTTTGAACAGTATAATAAACCAAATAACAGGTTGCTCATTATCTAGGTTATTAATATATCACTCGTGCTTTCAGTGTTAAATGTTTACATATAGGTAACATTCTACATTTAGACGAGGTTGGGAGCTCTTTCCTTCTTGAGATCTAAGGGCAGAAGCTAAGGTGGGTGGGTGGGGGGGGGGTGGGGGGGGTGGGGGGGAAGGGGATATAACATTTTCCATAATTTACTAGAAAACGCTATCTAGTGGACAGCATTCGCATTTTCTTCTCCGTGTCCTTGTCTAGAATGTGTGTCTTTCTTTCTTAACGAGCCAGCTTCTGGAGACCTTCTTGTTAACATTCCATAGGCCATCCCCAGTGACAACTACTGTTGTAGTTGCACCAGTATAAACTTAGAACACCATCACAAACATATTTACACAATGTACGATTCCTATAAACACAGACTCGGATTCTCGCTGGTTTCACGGAGTGCATGCACTGTGCTGAGATCATCCTTGTGTGATCTAAAGGAGGAGATCGGAGCACTTATGAAGCTGTCTGTGGGCAATAAATATGGTCCTTAAAAACCAAACCAAACCAGTGGTGATCTCTATAATGCTTTATCAGTTTCCGAAGTGATTTTCTGTCAGAAGTATTTAAAGTCTTTGTATAGGTCACATATGTAAAGTATTGAAGATAATTCTAGGTTCATTCTACCATTATACTTACTTACTTAGTCGTTCCTCTTCTACCTTGTGGTGTAGAGGTTTGGAAGAGAGAGCGCCAGACTATCCTATCGGCTGTCTTCCTCCTGGCCTGGTTCCATTCTAGTCCTCGGTCCTTCAAAGATTGTCTAATGTTGTCCTCCTTCGGACTCTGGGTCGTCCTGGGGGTCTGGATCCCTGGCTCTTTATTTCCCATGCTTGTCGTGGTAGCCGATCTTCACCCATTCTGCAGATATGGCCAAACCATCTTAGTTGGGACTGTTCTACTTGGGTCTGCAGGGGGTGGGATTTTAGGCCTTCACGTATCGTCTGGTTGCGGACCATGTCTCTTCTTGTTACTTCAACCACCTTCCTCAGATACCTCATTTCTGAGGTTTGGATCTGGCCTTTGCGGTTGTAGTCATTGCCCATGACTCGCATCTATATGTCAAGACTGGGACATAGGTGGAGCGATATACAACCATCTTCGTTTTCTTACTAACCTCTCTCTTGCTGAGTAATCCTCGATTTATGGCCTGAAAAGTCTCCCAGCTGCTGCTTTTCGATTGGCCAACTCTTCTTTGATGCCTGTGGTAAAGTGGGATGATATAAATAGTTATAGGGGACTTAGTGTAATGACTGAGATCAGCTGTTAAGGTATCTGTATCTAATAAGTGTGGTGTATTACAGATGACCTTACTTGCTACCACATTTATACCTCAGTCAGAATTATTCTGGAATATTGTGATGACTACGTTGAATGTCTAGGGTTATGATAATGATGAAGTGTAAGTCACAACAACAACAGACAGATAAACAATTTAATTTATTCCACAACACTTTACAACACTGTGACACTCACACACATATAACACTCTATAAGACTATCTTAAATGAGTCAAGTGTTAAAGTTTAAAAATATATGTATTAATTCCTTTCAATAATAGATATCCTGATTCAACTACACAGTGAACCAGGAATCCCAATCAAATGTAATTACAAGTTGTATGTACACAATTTATCGATATGATCTTTGTATTGACATATTTTATTATTATTATTCTATGTGTGTAAGTTGTGATGTAGTACTATGAGGTAATACTGGCTTTTTCAAGCTAGGTTGTTGTTTGTCATCATGACTTCAAGTGTTTGCTTATGGTGGAAATCGTATTGGAAAAGTTCACAGTTCCTGTCATTTGAAACAATTTATTGTCCGTCTTTAATTAAGATACTGTCAATTTTAGAGGGGGGGGGGCACATAGGATTGAGCTGCTCTGGCCACAGAATCTTATCTTCTGTGATGGCGGCAGGAAACAGTCTCCTCTGCTCGCTTGCTTCACTGTGTTCTTGAGACACCTCACTGGTCGCTATCTGGACCAAGGGGTATGCTATCAGCCTCTGGATTCAGCAAAACTCAGACCAGGTGCTGCTTCAATAAGTTAGGACCACGGTCACTGAAACAAGAAGGTTGTACCTCCTACTTCAGAACTAATTTATAATCTATTTCCACACTGAAACACAATACATAACAAACACTGAGTTCAGAGCGGTAGGTCAACTGCTAGCTTCATCTGAAACAATTTACACCAGTATTCTTCTCCCTAATGGTTACTACGCCTCTGCAATTCCAGCATTATTTCCTTCTAGTCAATAAGATAGGTGTCACAGTACTATTTGGGAATTCCATGCAATTATTCTTTTCTCCGACAAGTTTTGTTCAGGTTGGAGCAATATCTAGGCTTTGCCTCATGTTTGCTACTGAACCACACACATATACAGACATAAATTATCAATTCACATTCAATTTTCATCAAAAAGATATCAAATATGTCAATCTTACCACAATTCATGGAAATAATAAACAAATACGTTGACTGGCGATGAATTATGGCACAAATTCCGATCTGCCTCTGTCCCAGGCTTTTATTTAGAAAAATATGAGCTGGATCTCAACGCACTGTTTCTTAGTAAGTTTATTCTAAAATGTGGCACTGAAGAGACGCTCCTAATTGACTAAATCAGCGGGTCTAGCCAATAGGACCATGTTTACACAAGCTTTTGAAAAAATTTACCCTTCCTACGTTTCCCCTAACAACCCAAATTAGTATTTGCAGTCCGACTAATCGTGTTTCGTCTTACATATACTTCCCGCCAATCAAATCGGATTTAACATGTTGGCCTATTTCCCGTAAAATGGTGGTTTCAAAACATGCCACTGTGCGATTATGATTTGGTGCTGTCAGACACCCTCACTATTTTCTTTTGGCTATAATTTGTTAATTCCTAGACTATTTGCGTAACCTTAACATATTCTTTGTCAGCAAGTCCTAAGGAACCCAAATATATAAATTTAATGGAGCTAAGTGGCTGCGTTCAAAATATGCATTTTCTTCTACCTCCCATTCACTTCGATACGATGTGGTGTCTCGGTACTGTCAGGCTTTCAGACATAAAACAGTATAATGTCATGTTTACTAATAAGCATTAAACAGGTTTTTAAACCTAACCCTCGTATTGGTAGTGTTTTTTATCACTGTCTATTTGAAAAAAAGTTAGTGCTTCATGCCTTACGCTTGGGGGTGGCATTAATTTTATATCGCAAGACGCGTGTTAGTGTTGCATACGTTCCTCCGTTCAGCCCTCTCTCTCTCTCTATCCTAAGTTCATCTGTCTTTTCATTACGCAGTGTATAAAATGAAATTAATGCTAGTATTAATCTAGGTCATTAATCTGCTTGCGTATCTCAAGGTTTTCTAAGAAATACAGTACACGTTTTATTGTTAGAAAGGCGTGTATGCTGCTATAGGCTTTACTATCAAACGTGAAAGCGTTACAATTTTCAGACGAAGTAAAAAAAAGGGGGGATCTCGAGTACAGTCATTGTGACAGCACTGTTCTTTACCATTCTTCTTTCCCTTTTACTGAATTTATGTGTTAGGATTTACATTTACCTTTTAATTTATATATGTGGATTTAGAATGTTTCACGACAAATTCTCCCCTCTTAAAACAGACGTTATATGTCAGTCTATAATTCTATATACACATAGAGAAATTTATTATTATTTCTGGGGCTTACGGTGATTCTCATCACACGGATGGCGGCTTAAAAAATCCGCTCCCAGATTAGTTTTTCCAGAAATATACTCTATGCTAAACTCAAATGGCTGCATAAGTAAGGACCCTCTGAGCAACCTAGAATTTTCATGCCTAGCCTGCGCTAGAAACGACAAGGGTTTGTGATCCGTTTGCAACTTAAATGCCTTCCCATACAGATAAATATTGAATTTCTTTATCGCCCATATTACTGCAAGACATTCTTTTTCGCTAGTTGAGTAATTGGTTTCAGCTTTATTCAACTTTCTGCTAGCATATGCCACTGGGCTTAATTCCCCATCCAATGCATCTGATTTCTGTAACAGGGTCGCACCTAACCCGATATTACTGGCATCCGTTCTTACAATGAATTCTTGACTTAAGTCAGGTAATTTTCAAAATAGGTTTGCTTGTGAGCTTTTCCTTCAATTCCTGGTAAGCCAATTCACATTGTGCTGTCCATGTAATTCGATCTGGATTTCCTTTACGTGTCAAATCAGTTAACGGTGCACATATGGAATTAAAGTTTTTGATATACTTTTGGTAGAAACCACATAATGAGACAAAGGATCTCACGTCTTTCTTGGTTTGTGGTCTCGGGGCTTTCTTTAATTTCTCTAAATTCTTGGGGTCAGGGGTCATGTTTCCCTGATGAACTGTGTGTCCCAAGAATTCTAATTCTTTACATCCAAAGCAACATTTAGTTGGTCGGGCTGTTAAATTCGCTTCTCTAAGTCGATTAAACAGCATGTTCAGAGAGTCAATGTGTTCCTCAAATGTTTCTGTTGCTGTAAGGATATCATCCATAAAATTTGTTATACAGGGATTATTCAGAGGATCCAATAATTTTCTCATCATTCTAGAGAAGACACTAGGCGCATTCTTCAATCCAAATGGCAATCTATTAAACTCATAGTGTCCTTCTGAGGTACTAAAAGCTAGGTATGGTCTAACCTCAGGCTTTACAGGAATCTGATAGTATCCTTTACTCAGATCCACTTTTGAGAAATATTTAGCTTTATTTAGTCTGGCAAACAGCTGATTTGTATCCGGCAATGGATCCACCTGTCCTTCTGTAATAGCATTCAGTCTCCTGTAATCTATACAGAGTCTATGTTCTCCAGAGGGTTTCCTTAAGAGCACCACACTGGAACTATACGAAGATTCACTGTGTGAAATTATTCCCTCCTTCAACAAATAGTCTATCTCTTCCTTCAAGGCTTTCTCCTTAGCAAAAGGAATCGAATAGGGTTTCATACAGACAGGTGTGGGGTCTATCAGTTTCATATCATATTCCAATAAGTTTGTATGCCCCGGTCGGTCCGTTAACACCTCTGTATGATCATCTAGAACCTGTTGCACTCTCTCCTTCTGATTTTTCGTTAAATGTGTACTGATTTTCACCTGTGCCGCTGTCTCACAGGGATGTAATGGATATTTAAATGATGAAAGTAGTTCCTTTTTCATCTCCATGGCAATGGACAAGGTCAACAAGTGTGTCTCTTCCTGATTTTCTCTTTCCAAATATTTCTTCAGGAGATTCACATGATAGATTTTTTCTTTCCCCTTCTTATCTATCTTATAATTGGTTCTAGACACCTTCTCTAGAACTGTATATGGACCTTGCCATCCAATTTGTAACTTATTCTGACTACCGGGTAGAAGAAGCAGTACCTTTTCTCCCTAAACAATTGAATGACGATAACAATTCTCAACGACAAACCATTACACTAGACGATGCAGGGAAACTATATACCGGCAAACAAGCAGCAGACATATTTGCGGAATCCTACAGAAATGAAAGTAACATCTCCGTCAATTTACGCAGACAACGAGACATTCGTCAAGAAATAATCCACACTAGAACTAATGGAAACAGTCCGGACGTTATGTCCAAACCTTTCAATATGGACGAGTTAAAAACAGCCGTGTGGAAACTTAAAGACAGGAAATCACCAGGCCCGGATGGTATAACCAACGAAATGCTAAAACACCTAGGATATACAGCAATGAGCAAACTGTTGCAAATATACAACTACAGTTGGATGACAGGCAGTGTGCCACAGATATGGAGAGAGGCGCTCATGTGTCCCATCATAAAGAAAGGAAAAGACAACAGGAAGGCCACCAGCTACAGACCAATAAGCCTAACAAGCTGTGTATGTAAGACAATGGAGAGGATGATCAACAGAAGATTGAAATGGTACTTGGAATCCGAGAAAATTTTAGTGCCAGAACAAGCAGGGTTTAGAGAGTGCAGCAGCACAGAAGACCAAATCACATACCTGTCACAGATCGTTGAAGATGCCTTCCAAGAAAAGAGAAAAGTCTTTACCCTATGGATAGATCTCCAAAAAGCTTTTGACAAAGTATGGAAAGACGGGTTAATAGTAAAACTGCAAAGGAACGGAATCAAGGGTAATATGAGAAAATGGATCCAGTCGTTCCTACACAATCGGAAAGCAAGAGTCACTATGGAAGGTCACAACAGCAAGAAAATCCTCCTAAAACATGGAGTTCCTCAAGGCTCAGTATTGTCTCCCACCCTGTTCCTTGTATTCATCAATGACCTCATCCACGATCTGCCACAAGGTGTGAGAGCTGCCCTATACGCTGACGACTTGGTGGTGTGGTGTGTAGAAGAACATCTAACTATCGCTAATAAGCGAATACAAAGGGCAGCAGACAACATAGCAGCATGGGCAGAGAAATGGATGGTGCAGATCAACGCTGAAAAAAATCATCAACAACACTTTTCACGCTCTCCAACAAAGACAAAGCAGGAGAGATACGACTTGGAAATATACATGTCCAAACAGATGAGGAACCGGTGTACTTGGGCATTACATTAGATAAGAGAATGACATGGAGGCACCACATCGAGAGAACAGAGGCTAAAGCGAGAAGAAAACTTTCCATACTGAGGAAAATAGCTGGATCAAGTTGGGGAGCTAACGAAACAACACTAAAGAAAGTGTATACAGGTGCAATAAGACCTATATTAGAGTACGGATCAGCAGCATGGTCTACAGCAGCCAAATCACACCTACAAGCCTTAGATAAAGTACAAAATCAAGTGCTTAGGTTGATCACGGGTGCCATGAAGACCACACCAATAAATGAAATGGAAAAAAATCACAGGCATTCCACCTTTATTATACAGACGAGACACTAAGACCCTGATCCAAGCAGAAAAGTACAAGAACATGCCCGCACATCCAATGAAAACTAGATTTGGAGATTTAGCCAGTGGGAGGTTGAAGAGAAGCAGTTTTGTGCATCGGTCCAAAAAACTAATTAGAACATACAAGGATGAACTACCAGACATCACTAAGGAAATAACTCCCACACTCCTCCCAACCCCATGGGAACAACATCAAAATTTCAGTATTAAGACCTCCATAACTACCACCTGCCCCATGGGAGAGCTAAATACTCTCCAAAGGAAAATAGCAGCATGTGACATGATTGAAGAACTATACCCCAGAGAAGCATGGATCCAAGTATATACTGATGGATCTGCAACCAGAGCAGTGAAGAACGGAGGCGCAGGAGTTTATGTGGTCTATCCAGACAAAGAAAATGAATCCACCTGTTCACCTACTGGAATATTCTGTTCAAACTATGCTGCTGAAGTACAGGCCATAAGCATTGCTGCAGGAATAATAAATAACACAATAAGCCAATGTCAGCAGGTTGTATTCCTTACCGATGCAATGTCAGTTCTGCAAGCCCTCAACAGTGATAAACTGCCAGAATTAAACAAAGTCCTATGCGAAGTAAATATCAAAAGAAGGGTAGTGCTACAGTGGATACCATCACACTGTGGCATACCAGGAAATGAGAGAGCAGATATGTTAGCAAAAGAGGGAGCAACACAGGAACAAAAAGAACAAACAATCACATTCCAGGAAAAGAAGACCCTTATCAAGGCCATCAGGAAAATTGATCAACAAAGAGACAACTATCAATATCTTGATCGAGCAAAACAGGTGATCCTGTTCCGTATGAGAACAGGACACAACAGACTGAACAGTCACTTATACAGACTGAGATTGGTCCCATCACCCCTATGTACGTGTGGACAGGCAGCACAGACAGCCGAACACATCCTGCAAGACTGCCACATGCTTAGTCAATTGCGAACTGAACATTGGCCCACAGAGACGCACATCCACACAAAGCTGTTTGGGAGTCTTGAAGAACTTTCAACCACAGCAACATACATCCAGAAAACCGGACTTCTTGTGTAGACATTTCTAAACAACAGCGAACGAGAAGAAGAAGAAGAAGACCACACGGATGGCGGCTTAAAAAATCCGCTCCCAGATTAGTTTTTCCAGAAATATACTCTATGATAAACTCAAATGGCTGCATAAGTAAGGACCATCTGAGCAACCTAGAATTTTCATGCCTAGCCTGCGCTAGAAACGACAAGGGTTTGTGATCCGTTTGCAACTTAAATGCCTTCCCATACAGATAAATATTGAATTTCTTTATCGCCCATATTACTGCAAGACATTCTTTTTCGCTAGTTGAGTAATTGGTTTCAGCTTTATTCAACTTTCTGCTAGCATATGCCACTGGGCTTAATTCCCCATCCAATGCATCTGATTTCTGTAACAGGGTCGCACCTAACCCGATATTACTGGCATCCGTTCTTACAATGAATTCTTGACTTAAGTCAGGTAATTTTCAAAATAGGTTTGCTTGTGAGCTTTTCCTTCAATTCCTGGTAAGCCAATTCACATTGTGCTGTCCATGTAATTCGATCTGGATTTCCTTTACGTGTCAAATCAGTTAACGGTGCACATATGGAATTAAAGTTTTTGATATACTTTTGGTAGAAACCACATAATGAGACAAAGGATCTCACGTCTTTCTTGGTTTGTGGTCTCGGGGCTTTCTTTAATTTCTCTAAATTCTTGGGGTCAGGGGTCATGTTTCCCTGATGAACTGTGTGTCCCAAGAATTCTAATTCTTTACATCCAAAGCAACATTTAGTTGGTCGGGCTGTTAAATTCGCTTCTCTAAGTCGATTAAACAGCATGTTCAGAGAGTCAATGTGTTCCTCAAATGTTTCTGTTGCTGTAAGGATATCATCCATGAAATTTGTGATGCATGGATTATTCAGGGGATCCAACAATTTTCTCATCATTCTAGAGAAGACACTAGGCGCATTCTTCAATCCAAATGGCAATCTGTTAAACTCATAGTGTCCCTCTGAGGTACTAAAAGCTAGGTATGGTCTAACCTCAGGCTTTACAGGAATCTGATAGTATCCTTTACTAAGATCCACTTTTGAGAAATATTTAGCTTTATTTAGTCTGGCAAACAACTGATTTGTATCCGGCAATGGATCCACCTGTCCTTCTGTAATAGCATTCAGTCTCCTGTAATCTATACAGAGTCTATGTTCTCCAGAGGGTTTCCTTAAGAGCACCACACTGGAACTATACGAAGATTCACTGTGTGAAATTATTCCCTCCTTCAACAAATAGTCTATCTCTTCCTTCAAGGCTTTCTCCTTAGCAAAAGGAATCGAATAGGGTTTCATACAGACAGGTGTGGGGTCTATCAGTTTCATATCATATTCCAATAAGTTTGTATGCCCCGGTCGGTCCGTTAACACCTCTGTATGATCATCTAGAACCTGTTGCACTCTCTCCTTCTGATTTTTCGTTAAATGTGTACTGATTTTCACCTGTGCCGCTGTCTCACAGGGATGTAATGGATATTTAAATGATGAAAGTAGTTCCTTTTTCATCTCCATGGCAATGGACAAGGTCAACAAGTGTGTCTCTTCCTGATTTTCTCTTTCCAAATATTTCTTCAGGAGATTCACATGATAGATTTTTTCTTTCCCCTTCTTATCTATCTTATAATTGGTTCTAGACACCTTCTCTAGAACTGTATATGGACCTTGCCATCCAATTTGTAACTTATTCTGACTACCGGGTAGAAGAAGCAGTACCTTCTCTCCCACAGCCAAATCTGTCTTTAGCTTTCCTGTTGTAATAGGCAGCATGTTTTTTCCTGGCTTGTCTCAAATTTTCATTGGCAAGTTTCCAGCCAGTTTTTAAACGAGTGGTCAGCTCATTCACATATTGGTAGGAGGATGTAATATTTTCCTCTGCCTTTTCATCAGTCCACGTTCTTAACAGAGTTACATATGGACTTTTAAATTCACAAACTTATTTTTCCAGGCACATGTCAGGTCCTTTGCACTCGAAGCTCTGTTGTGATGATTTTTCTTCCCAGAATTATCATGCGCAAAACGACCGCTACCAATTCTTTTCTTGGGGCTTTCTCCCCACTTAGAATTCTTGATGAGAGATTTCCTCTCTACATCCTCTTCCTCCAGTTTACATAAGTCCGATTGAGGGATTTTCGGCTTATCCTGGGGTAAGACATCTTTTTGCACTCTCTGCATAGTGGCCATTGTAAAACAGTTAATTGAAGCTTGTCCGTGAAAAGGGGCTTCCCATTCCATTTGGTCCACTTTATTATTCTTTCTATTGTCAGGCCTAAGTTTGCCCCGTGGCGTGTCCAGGTCCTGATCAATGTTCCCACTTGTGGGTGTTCCCTCATGTGCTATGCTACACCTCTCTACAAAATTTTCAATGTCCCACCTTGCCTTGGGCCAATAATAATTGTGAGCCACCTTTTGGATGATGGTACCTATTTTCTCATGGTCCCCATCTTTTTTCACATGTAAGCTCCTTATTAATTCTGCCCTATATGTCTTTGGAAGAACCAACTGTCCGTGACCATTGGATCTAGTTCCGGCCTTCCTGTAAATCAACTTGTTTTTCATGTAAAAATCTCCCTTGCCTGGAGTTGTATGACAAGTTGACAATTTCCTAAAACAAGGCTTGAGGGTCTTATCCCCAGCCTGTGCCTTCCTCATCTCTTCTGGAGTGGTATCTATCATAATATCCTCCTCCTGTCTTGAGGTCGACCTGACCTGAAGGGTGGCCATATACACAGGTTTCCTTCTGCAATGGTCAGTATCATGATTGTCCATCTGACAATTTTTACACCACCTCCTTTTTTGGTTGAAAGATTTTCTTTCATCATATTTCCTTTCATCGAATTGTGGGGTTTTATTTTTATTGTCATACCGTGGCCTATCAAACTGGTGCTTACCTTTGTTCTGATCTCTAGGATCAAATTTATTAAAGTTCTGTGGTGCCTTAAAATTTTCTACCTGTTTCTTTTTATTACCTGATACCTCTGCCTGAGCTGCTTGATACCTTTCAGCGACATTTAGTAGCTCACCCAGTCTCTCTGCACCTTGTTCCATGAGAAACTTTCTCAGGTCTGGAGCCATGGACTCTCTTAGTTGTTCTATAAGGATCATTTCCTTAAGATCTTGGGTTTTCCCCAGAGAAGTCCATTTCTCCAAGTATGTCTCTAACCGTGCAGAGAACTGGTGATAGGTTTCACCTGACAGTAGTTTAGCATTCCTAAATTTTTTCCTATAAAATTCTCCATTCTTTTCATATCTTAACAAAAGAGCCTGCTTTAGCATGTCATAATTTTCTTGATCATTTCTGCTCATTTTTGCAAAAACTTCATAAGCTGCACCACGAAGTCCTTGTGATAACTTTAAGCTCCACCTTTCTCTCTCTAACCCATACGTGGTAGCTAATAGTTTATATCTATTTAGATAGCTCTCGATATCATCGTCTTTCTCAACAAAATGATCTAAATGAAAGTTCATAGCTGAGGTTGAGGCTCCCTGACTAGCAGTAGCATCGGAGGTAAAGGGACTGGCACCATTTTCAGGAGCATGGCCTTGAAACTCAAACTCCCTTAGTCGTAACTCATGTTCCCTTTGTAATCTCTTCTCCTCCTTTTCTGCTTCCCTCTCTGCAGCCAATCGCTTGTCTTCCCTTTCGGCAGTCAATCTTTTTTCTTCTGCTTCCCTTTCAGCCTTTTTCTCTTCCAACTGGAGCCTCTTTATTTCCGCCTCACGATCCGCCTCCAATGCTCTAGCCTCTTTGTCAGCCTCAATCTGCAGCCTCTTAGCCTCAACCTCAGCCTCTAATTGTAACTTCTTAATTTCCTTTTCAGCCTCTAACCTCTTATCTTCGGCCAATCTTTCAGATTCTAATTTTCTTTCGGCCTCTTTTTCTAATCTTCTTTCTTCACGTTCAATATATTTGTCACATTCCGTAGTGACATAGGCAATCATAACTTGCCCGTCCATTCCTAACTCTTTTGCAGCCTGCATAGCAGCAGATCGAAATTTGGCCAGGTCCGCCATTTTCTAACAGGTAAATGTATAAAATATTTAACCAAACAATTTTATCTATGTCTAATTAACTAAGGACAACCACAAGCACTGAGAGCTCAACCTTATTTATTTTCCACCCAAGGATACCTTTTTAAATTTTTATTATTCCAGAATGAATATATATATGCTAGGGGAAGGTTCAATATCCCGGGAGCGAGACCCCAATATATGTGGTAAAGTGGGATGATATAAATAGTTATAGGGGACTTAGTGTAATGACTGAGATCAGCTGTGAAGGTATCTGTATCTAATAAGTGTGGTGTATTACAGATGACCTTACCTGCTACCACATTTATACCTCAGTCAGAATTATTCTGGAATATTGTGATGACTACGTTGAATGTCTAGGGTTATGATAATGATGAAGTGTAAGTCACAACAACAACAGACAGATAAACAATTTAATTTATTCCACAACACTTTACAACACTGTGACACTCACACACATATAACACTCTATAAGACTATCTTAAATGAGTCAAGTGTTAAAGTTTAAAAATATATGTATTAATTCCTTTCAATAATAGATATCCTGATTCAACTACACAGTGAACCAGGAATCCCAATCAAATGTAATTACAAGTTGTATGTACACAATTTATCGATATGATCTTTGTATTGACATATTTTATTATTATTATTCTATGTGTGTAAGTTGTGATGTAGTACTATGAGGTAATACTGGCTTTTTCAAGCTAGGTTGTTGTTTGTCATCATGACTTCAAGTGTTTGCTTATGGTGGAAATCGTATTGGGAAAAGTTCACAGTTCCTGTCATTTGAAACAATTTATTGTCCCTCTTTAATTAAGATACTGTCAATTTTAGAGGGTGGGGCACATAGGATTGAGCTGCTCTGGCCACAGAATCTTATGTTCTGTGATGGCGGCAGGAAACAGTCTCCTCTGCTCGCTTGCTTCACTGTGTTCTTGAGACACCTCACTGGTCGCTATCTGGACCAAGGGGTATGCTATCAGCCTCTAGATTCAGCAAAACTCAGACCAGGTGCTGCTTCAATAAGTTAGGACCACGGTCACTGAAACAAGAAGGTTGTACCTCCTACTTCAGAACTAATTTATAATCTATTTCCACACTGAAACACAATACATAACAAACACTGAGTTCAGAGCGGTAGGTCAACTGCTAGCTTCATCTGAAACAATTTACACCAGTATTCTTCTCCCTAATGGTTACTACGCCTCTGCAATTCCAGCATTATTTCCTTCTAGTCAATAAGATAGGTGTCACAGTACTATTTGGGAATTCCATGCAATTATTCTTTTCTCCGACAAGTTTTGTTCAGGTTGGAGCAATATCTAGGCTTTGCCTCATGTTTGCTACTGAACCACACACATATACAGACATAAATTATCAATTAACATTCAATTTTCATCAAAAAGATATCAAATATGTCAATCTTACCACAATTCATGGAAATAATAAACAAATACGTTGACTGGCGATGAATTATGGCACAAATTCCGATCTGCCTCTGTCCCAGGCTTTTATTTAGAAAAATATGAGCTGGATCTCAACGCACTGTTTCTTAGTAAGTTTATTCTAAAATGTGGCACTGAACAGACGCTCCTAATTGATTATATCAGTGGGTCTAGCCAATAGGACCATGTTTACACAAGCTTTTGAAAAAATTTACCCTTCCTACGTTTCCCCTAACAACCCAAATTAGTATTTGCAGTCCGACTAATCGTGTTTCGTCTTACATATTATTCCCGCCAATCAAATCGGATTTAACATGTTGGCCTATTTCCCGTAAAATGGTGGTTTCAAAACATGCCACTGTGCGATTATGATTTGGTGCTGTCAGACACCCTCACTATTTTCTTTTGGCTATAATTTGTTAATTCCTAGACTATTTGCGTAACCTTAACATATTCTTTGTCAGCAAGTCCTAAGGAACCCAAATATATAAATTTAATGGAGTTAAGTGGCTGCGTTCAAAATATGCATTTTCTTCTACCTCCCGTTCACTTCGATACGATGTGGTGTCTCGGTACTGTCAGGCTTTCAGACATGAAACAGTATAATGTCATGTTTACTAATAAGCATTAAACAGGTTTTTAAACCTAACCCTCGTATTGGTAGTGTTTTTTATCACTGTCTATTTGAAAAAAAGTTAGTGCTTCATGCCTTACGCTTGGGGGTGGCATTAATTTTATATCGCGAGACGCGTGTTAGTGTTGCATACGTTCCTCCGTTCAGCTCTCTCTCTCTCTCTACCCTAAGTTCATCTGTCTTTTCATTACGCAGTGTATAAAATGAAATTAATGCTAGTATTAATCTAGGTCATTAATCAGATTGCGTATCTCAAGGTTTTCTAAGAAATACAGTACACGTTTTATTGTTAGAAAGGCGTGTATGCTGCTATAGGCTTTACTATCAAACGTGAAAGCGTTACAATTTTCAGACGAAGTAAAAAAAAAGGGGGGATCTCGAGTACAGTCATCGTGACAGCACTGTTCTTTACCATTCTTCTTTCCCTTTTATTGAATTTATGTGTTAGGCTTTACATTTACCTTTTAATTTATATATGTGGATTTAGAATGTTTCACGACAATGCCTCCCTTTTGGTCTATAATAGCTCCGAGGTATTTAAAGTGGTCGTCCTGCTCCAGGACCTGTTCTCCCAGCTTAATCTGATGTCTTCTTTCTTCTCGTGATATCACCATGGATTTTGTTTTAGAGCTGCTTATGACCATCCCTCTCTTCTCCAGCTCTTCCTCCAGACTTGCAGGTTGGATTGGAGATGTGCCTCTGATTTAGCAATCAGGGCAACATCATCAGCAAATGCCAGCTCTGAAATACAGACCTGTCTCATCTTCCAGTACCCCACTGAATACTTTCCTGTCCTTTCCTTACATGCCTTGATGACATCGTCCATGAGGAGTATGAAAAGATAATGTGACAGGATATCACCTTGTCTTACACCAGTGGTGGTCCTGAACTCTTCTGACTTATGGTTTGCTGCCCTCACATAATTTCTGCAAGACTCGTAGAAGCTCTGTATATCACGAATCAGAGGTGCTGTAATGTTCTTCCTTGTCAAACAGTCCCAAAGTTTGCTCCAGGGAACCCTGTCAAACGCCTTTTCCAGATCTATGAAACAAAGATGGATCTCACTCTTATACTCAAGGGCCTCTTCACTCAACTGTCACAATTCAGAAAAAAATTATTTAACATCTGATTAACGGTTTAGCCAAAGAAATGTGTGAAACTCTTCCAAAAAGAAACAAACAACACACACATTAAGAACACTTACTGATAACATTACCTGCCAATCCATGTTTTGGAAACCCCAAGGTAAGAGAGTTAGAGGAAGACCAAAGAACACACGAAAACTGAGCTATTATGAGCAAAGTGGTATCTAAAGGCTCATCATGGGTGAAAGGGTCATGTGTTGTAGCGGGCAATTGAGAAAGACTCGAGCGAGTGAAGGTTAAATTGAGTTAGAGTGGCAAAGTTTATTATGGACAGCAGATAGTGCGTGTTGAGATATAGAAAGGTATAAGGCTTTTTCCATGCAAACAGTGTCTTTTGGTGCTGCACATGATGCATTGCAGTATTTTTATGATTCACGGCTAAAGTGTCAGTCTGTTGATGTTATTTCTGTTGTGCTGCAGAGTTGAGATATAAAAAATTCGGATATCATAATTCTCGTGTTCGAGTCTATTGAGTTACTATTAGATGTGGAAAACGAGAATGTTTGTTGCTCAGAGTATAATGCCACAATGTGTGTCATTGTGCTAATACAGCTTAGCAGTTGACATTTTTGGGGGGCTTGCCGGGGTCTGGCCATCATATACCATGATGTCATCATCAGCCGCTTTCTGCTCCCTATGGATCCTAGGACTACCTCGTTTATTGGTTCTTTGTGAGGAAACCCGCACGAAGTAGTCACCCGCTCTTGCAGTGGTGGTTTATATGACAAAGTATTTTATATGATGAGGCTAGCATCCCCATTTGCAACTGTACAGCAATAAGCAATTCATACATATAAAATGCAAAAATAAGCTAATGAAATGTACATGTTATAACTTACCCCAAATGGGTTAATAATATATCCATAATTTGTGATGCACAGAATGACCATAGTATGTCCTGCAACTGTTTAATGTTAGTTAAGGTTACTAATTAACGTATACTCCTAATTATTTATACTTCAGGAAGGTTCCACGGACTCGTGGCTCTCAGTATTATCAATAAAGTTTTACATTAAAAAAAAATTTAAAACGTACTCCTAATCACCTTATTTCTATAATGGAATCCCGATTACTGCTCCTGTTCTGGCTGTCCGTGACTTCCTGACGAATGTGAGAATGGAGTAGGACAATTTTCATACCGCTCTAGATTTTAAATTTAAAATTTTGCTCCCGCAAAACGTAACCTCGTGAGGTTCTCTTGGATGAAACCAAAATTTCAAATGAGTTTAGTATTTTTTCCTAATTCTAAACCAACCACAAGCAAGGCGTCTGAAATTAGCAAAGTCTCCCCTTACCCATCACCATTAAAATAAATTACTTCATGACCATATATGGTATTACACTAAGCGCTATTAACATCACCGGAAACCATAAAGGCATATCGGCTGTCCTAATTCTTCAAGATTGTTAAGTGACCTTTGCCAGAAATCATTTAGTGATATGTCTGGTGTTAAGACTGTTACAATCACAATAAACTTGGATGTGAAATTTATCTGCAAGTTATGCCTGCCTAAAGAGACACATGTTATCTTACAGTACCATCGACAACCAGGCTGACTGGATATACTTGCGCACGCTAAATGTGTTGTCCCGACCATTATTTGATAATAATACTACTCCAAGACTATCCTCTTGAGTTTATCTAACACAAACTCCAGCCTTGACTGAAGCTATACCTGCTTATTTATCAATAGCCCGTCGTTATAGACAATAAGCTGGCAACAAACGACAAACCATATGTTGATTTGATCGTATTGTCCCACCTGGCTAATCGTTGTCTGTCTGCAATCAAAGGATAACATGTAATGAGCAGTCAAGCCTCAAACGTGTGGGTTGACGACGATGTGCTCTACCGAGGATAAGATAATATCGGTAGATTGAGGCGTAAAAGTAAGATAATGCACGGATGAAAAGGAAAAAAAGAATGATCGAATGAATACTGACAGAGAAGAGAGTAAAAAGAAAAATGTGACGAATGAATATGACGTTTTTCCTCTCACTAGTGATCTTCTGTATCTGGTACGGCTTTTAGTTGCTGAAATACTTGGTAGTTACTGAATTATATATATATATATATATATATATATATATATATATATATATATATATATATATATATATATATATATACAGTAGAACCTCCATAGTTGACCACCTCCCTACATTGACCACCTCCCTACATTGACCACATTTTCATAGACCGGACACGCACCACATGTACTCAGTGGAAGATGACCTCTATAAGTTGACCACCTCTGTAAGTTGTATCTTGACCACTTGGACTATGACAAACAATAGTAATTTATCCTCTATTACTTGACCAGTTTAAAAAAAAATCAGTGTCTTTGAATTTTGTCGGCACAGGCTTTCTGACCGCTTTTCGAATGATGCTTGCCGACAAAGAAAATTAACCTAACCTCTTTGATTTTTTCGCAAACATGCAGTATAAAAAGACCAACTTCTAAGCAAAATCTTTATTCTTGCTATGACTGCCCTGCAGGTTGATAGTAATGCAACTACTAAACTGTAAGTTCTCTCTCAGACTGTGTTTTATACGCTTTATCGTTGACAAAATTAACCTAACCTTTTTGATGGCCCAAAGGAATGAACTCAAGGAGCTGACGATGAAGGAAAAGGTTGATCTTCTACATTTTCTGGAAAGCAGCAGCCAAAGAAAGACGGCAGAACATTTTGGGGTTAGCAAGACCACAGTTAGCAACATCCAAAAACGTAAACATGAGTACTTGGATAGATGTGGTAAGGAAAGCGGAGATCTACAGCGGAAAAGGAGGAAAACTCCCCTAGATGAAGTCAATGAAGCCACATTAAACTGGTTCAAAAAAATGAGGGCAGTTAACGCCCGAATCTCCGGGCCGATGATTCAAGAAGTTGCTAAAAGATTTGCAAGGGAATTCGGGGTGGCAGAAGATTTCCAAGCATCAAGTGGTTGGCTCGAGAAATTTAAACTGCGACACGCGATCTCACAGAAAGTGTTGTGTGGTGAATCCAATGAAGTTCCGGTAGAAGCTGTGGAAGAGTTCATCAAAAAGTTTCCTTACTTCGCTAGAGGCTTCAAAGACGACGACATCTTTAATGCTGACGAGTGCGGACTCTTTTTCAAGGCGATGCCTGACAGGAGCCTCGCCATGAAGGGTGACAAATGTGAGAGCGGAAAACTTTCCAAAGAACGTTTCACAGTTACGCTTTGCGCTAGCTCAACCGGAGAGAAACTAAAGCCCTTGGTGATTGGTAAATCGGCAAAGCCACGCGCATTCAAGAACCTGAAGCCCGAAGACCTCCCCGTCACTTGGAGATCAAACAAATCCGCGTGGATGACTGGCGCCGTATTTGAGGAGTGGGTAAGGGGCATCGACCGAGAAATGAAGAAGAAGAAACGGTCTATTCTACTTACAGTAGACAACTGTCTTGGCCACCCACAAGTGGAACATCTCACAAACGTGACACTGAAATGTCTGCCTCCAAACATGACCTCAAAAACCCAACCTCTTTACCAAGGCATCATCAAAACATTTAAAATGCACTACCGGGCCCAGCTCCTGTAGTGGGTCATTACTAAAACACAGATCTGTGGTCCGCCTGTGGAAGCAACTTCATCCGCTGCATCAGTTAACGCTCTGAATGCTGTCCTCTGGATCAGTTCTGCTTGGAATAAAGTTCAGCCAGAAACGATACAGTGTTTCAAGAAATGTGGATTTGTCACAACCCAAGAGCATGACGTTTTAGCCCCATCGGACAGTCCATCGCCAATGGCAGAATTCGAAGGAGTAGATTTTGAAAATTTTGTTGCAATGGATGATGAGGTGGCAACCTGTAATGAACCTGACCCAGAAGAAATTTTCCAAGCGATATTGACCGAAGTACAGACAAGCATAACAGTGCATGAAGCAGCTGGTGAAGTTGAAGAAGCTAGTGACGATGACACAGAAATTGCAGAGACTCCAAAAGAAGAGGCTGTCTGGCATCTGATAATGCAGTTGAAGTCATTTGCTGTGGAAAAATGCCCAGGTATGTTGAGTGGTGTAGCCAGCGTTGAGAGTGCTTTCTCCACGTATGTTTGTAATAAGAATAAGACACAGACCAAGATTGACTCCTTTTTTCAGAAAGAATGATTAAACCATGATAAAACAGATGTTGATGATTTGATTTGATGTTGTGATTATGTATGATTTCGTATGATACTGTAATCTCCAATATAAGCTGTTCAAGGAAGTAAAGTATCAGAATAATAGGCCTCGTTCCGTATGTTGACCACCTCCGTATGTTGACCGGTTTGCTACAGTGAACCCTACGGTTCCACGAGAGGTTGCTAGGGGTTCCGCGATAGATCATGAGTGGAAAAAAACGTTGTTTGAACTTTCAGCTCTGGGCGATGTTAGCGCTCGAAGTGGTGGGTAGTGACAGATCAGCCCCGTATGGCAATGCGCAATAAAATCGTGTTCACTCTTGTACATACTGTACCATATTTTATTACCATCTTTAGAGTAGAAATTTATGATAAGACTTTTAGGTTTACTTTGAGGAAGGTAAAAAAAATAATTAAATCTCACATAAAAAAAGGAAAAGCTGAAGTTTATTCTACATACAAGATGATGATAGGAAACTCTATACAGACCGATAGAACAGGAGGCAATCTGATAATCAGAATGTATCCCCCCGTCGAACAAGTGTTTCGGCCCCTTATTCTCCCAAATGTCTCAGCCTCCTGTTGTCTTGTGTAGAAGATGAACCCATTCCACCTTGGATGCAGCTTTAAAATCCACAATTCAGCAAGCAGGAGGCAATTGTGAAAGTAACAAAGTGAAGACAAATTATTGCGGTCGTTCCGCAGCACACCACTGACACGCCTGCGTGAAGCCGACGAGGTGTGAATTCTTTACAAGCCGGCCTCTGAAATCTAACTTAGCCTGACAACCCATATAACGCACCGCCTGTTTCTTGTAACGCCGCCGTCCTATCACCAATACAATGAAAAACTCGAAGTATTGCGGACTTTGAAAATTTTCAGTGTGTTTCCTATACCGCAGGTGGGGCTAGAGTTTACTGTCCCGAGTTCCATTGCCCATTGCAGTTGTTCCACAGCCAGCATGATGCCCTTTCCGCAGTTTCACTAAGCTTCTTTAGTGCCCTTGTTCTTGACTGAACAACAGTTTCAATAAATCATACACTGACGCAGCCACGAGTACTCTTGCAGCCATGACCCTTGCAGTGAACCCATCATGTCTCAGATCCGTGGCCAGATCACTATACTTTGCCGCTTTGAACGAATGTGGTTCGTCCAATCTGGATTCAAATGGCACTGTCAGTTCAATCATTATAACCTGCTGCGATGATGAAGAATGCAGCACTATATCCGGCAGTCTTTTATAGATTTTCTGATACTCTCTGGATATGTCCCTCGTCCAGGTAGGTCTACCGCCATGTCCCAGTCATTTGCACAGTCAAGAAGAGATGGTAAACTGCCACCTGATTTACTCGGTTTGGGGTGTGCTGACTTTCCTGCTCTCAGAAAGTATGTATTTGCTGTGCTCGGCCTGACTTTGCTATTCGTCTTCATCCTTGCTAGATCTAGTGTCGCAACCAGCTCGCTTAGCCCTTTGTTGTGGCGCCATGTGTATCGCCCTTGCCCTAATGCCACCTTGCAAGCTGAAAGCACGTGTTCAAGATTCTGCCTTTCCTGGCATAGGGGGCACTGCTCATCAGCCGACTTTCCCCATCTCACAAGGTTTGTGGCCGATGGCAGGAGGTCATACATTGATCTAATAATGAAGCAGAGCCTAAGATATATATGCCATATATCATGCCATGTCAAGGACCTTTGCATAGCTCCTTCCCATGTAGTCCATTGGCCTTGTTAGGCCTGCTGCACTGCTTTTTGCAACCTCTTATCATTCTCAGCTCCTCGTATCTCCAGAACTACCATGTCTCTGCGCTCCCTGCTTGATGCCTTGGACCACCAGCGGAGGTCTCCATGGCTAAATCTCCGTCTATTTGTCTGTGTGTATCCGATTACCTCCCTCAGTTTGAGCAACTCTTGGGCAGCATCAACAGCTTCTTCCACTCTCCACTTCCTTCCTGTTTTCAGTGTTGGCTGAATGGACTTAACAACGTCATCTGCTGAATCGCGCAGCATCATTGCAAGCCTAGCCTGTCCCACTTTGTACTCTGCAACAACTGACTTGAAAGGAAGCACAAGTTATGACTTTTTGAAGTACAGTGCTACGCCTGACAGACCTGGTGGTACCCCTAGCCATTTCCTCATGAACTTGTTGACATTTTGCTCTATATCTTCCACTGTACTGGTGCTTATTTCATATATAAGCAGTCGCCACAGCAACTTAGGTATCAACATGAACTGGAGGCACCACAGTTTGAATTTTCCTAAGAGTCTGCTGTGGTCTATGATCTGTAGCCCTCTGTCTGCCATTTCTATTGTCTGTTGCACTGCCTTCGAGTCTTTTAATGAGACATCGTACACTCTGCCAAGACTTTTAACAGGTTCTTCAATGACAGTAGGGATTCTTTGGTTGGAAACCATGAATATGACCTCCGCTATCTTCCCTTTCCTGACTGATAGAATTTGCATAAGACATGCATTGCAACGTTTCAAAGACTTGCATAAGAGCTGATATCCTTTGTGGGCAGGGGAACCACACATAAAAAAGTAGGCTCATAAGTTGGCCAAAATAAACAGATCCACAGAAACAAAAATCATTCTCTACTCAACACAGCATTGACTAATTCTTATTGGATTATTTTAATTGCAACTTATTGATAACGATAAGGCACCACGAGCAGTAGATATAATAATTTTTATGCATGGGTTCACTGAGACCTGAAATTTATTTCAAGGGGTCCTGCAGGATAAAAAGGTTGAGAGAGGCGTGGCTTAGAGACGATTGCGATCTGATGCCACATCTGCTCCTCTACATACTTTCATTTCATGTAATATTGATATAAATTTATGAATATATGATCATTTATAATATCTGGCATGGGGTCTGAAGATATCCATGTTGCATTTCTGCAATCATTTTGGCGGAAATACACATTCTCAGGTAACAAATTGATCTGAAGCATGGAAGGTTATAAATATTTCTCAAATTGTATTCAGTGTTCTATAATTTCTTCGATTATGTTTGGGTATAATCTTATCTTTGCATTAAAGTCGTGAGTACATCTTTACTTCTTATTTTACATGATATACTGAAGTATAGTATAAAATTCTTCTTTCATAGATTCTTCTTTGTAATCATTTGGAGCATACCAGGTGATAATGCTTATATATATGTTATTTTTGGAAATTTTAGACGGTTCTGATATCAGCCTGGGCAAAATTTCCTCCCATCATATTGAGCCTTCTGCGCTTCTTTTGATAGTATTATAGCTATCAATCAATACACTTTAGCTCCCCAATGAGCATTGGCCTTCAATAAAAACATGCCAAGTCTTCCTGTCCTGTATCATCCGCTCAAGTTCTTTCCATGTTTTCCTCATCGTTTTCACCTCTGTATCCAGTTCTCTTCTCCTTGTGTTTTTGGTCTATCTCTGCCTCTCTTTCCCTGTGGATTCCAGAACAAGGACTGCCTTGTAATGCTATAAACAGGTTTCCTCAATGTGTGTCCTATCCATCGCCAGCGTCTCCCTCTCAACTCTTGTTTCACTGGCACTTGTCTGGTTCTTGTCATCAATTCCACATTTGTGACTTTGTCATACCATTTCAGTCCTTCTATTCTACGCCAGCACCCGTTTATAAAAGTCTATAGCTTTTTGGTTGTTGTCTTTGTTGCTTTCCGTGTCTCAGAGCCATACAATAGGACTGACTTGACATTTGAGTTGAAGATTCTTAATGCAAGAAATGATAACATGGTTGAACTTGACGAAACACCACTAAAGGATATTGAATCGTACACATATCTTGGCAAATATAGACAAATTGGAGGGACAGACAATGATAACAAAATAAGAATACAAAAAGCAAGAGAAGCTTTCATTGCATTGGGAAACATATGGAGAACAAGAGAAATCAAGTCCAACACAAAATAAGAATCTTCAGAATAAATTAATACCTTCACGTAAATGTCTTCGCGTGTCATCATACTTGTATAAACCAAATTGCTACAGAATCTACCGGTGCATGAATGCCTTAGTGCGGAAACCAGCTGCGGTTGTGGCTCTATGCTCCATCAGAAGCCAAAATGGAAATGATGATGACAAATGATGTGTCACAGGTCACTCGAAAAAGAAGCAAAGAATTGAAACTCTGTATTTTACCCCACATGCCAACTAAGAATGGTTTGGCATGTGGCCAGCTACTTTATTCTATTAGAAAGTAATGCCAAAAAACAAGCCTCCACAAGTTATTCGAGGCAAGACATTTAGGTAATTCATTTCAAACATTCACGAACGAAGAGGGTTTCCTGTCAAGGAGGATTATGACACAGTTCAGAGAAAGCTGGAGTCTGGACTGTCAGCTCACTTTCTTAATTCTAAGAAAATCTATAGTTTCGGCACCTGGAATATTCAAACAATAAACAAACAAGGGACAACTGTGCACGTGGCAGCAGAAATGTAAAACTATAAAATCGGTACTACTTGAATATGCGAATCAAGATGGAAGGGAGTAGAAAATAAGGAACTTAACATAAGCGAAATGGTGATGTCCTCAAGACAAGAGGAAGATTGGTCACAATATAGCGAAGCATAGCTTGTTGAAGACCTATGTTCCTTGGGGAACTTGAAGGTAATGCTAATGATGATAGCTTAAAATTTGAGGAAAACATGGAAAGAACTTGAGCGGATGGCACAGGACAGGAAAACTTGGCATGTGTTTGTTGAATGCCTATGCTCCTCGGGGAGCTAAAAAGTACTGACTGATTGATTAATTTATTAATCATTGCTACATGTTTTACAGGTAAATGCAGTGCAACAAACTCTCAGGAGGAAGGTACAAACAGCAAGTCTTTACGTCGCTTACAGTCTGCGTCAGAGAACTTCCCATGGCTAGACCTGGAAGGAGATACAGATAGCAGAGAGAATGGATACGTTCTGTCACGTGAGCGGAGGGAAGCCAATAGCACGAGTGGGAGTAAATCTGTTTGGGAGAAAATAGAGGTAATCGTTGAAGCTTATAATTAATGTTACGTCCCTTGTCGAGTATTAATCCCTTGTCAAATATTACGCCCCTTGTCAACTATTATGTGACGTGCCAAGTGTTACGGACCATGTGAAAGGTTACGTATCTTTCAAATGTTATGTTCCTTGTCAAATGTCACATCCTTTGTTTAATATTATGTCCCTTGTCAAATATTACATCCCTTGTCAATTGGTATGTCCCTAGTCAGAACCAGGCTCGACAGTAAACATCATATATCGGTCATGTCCTACGAATGCAAAACAACAGAATACCACTACAGGCGCTCACTTGGGTTCCTGAGGGTAAGCGGAAAAAAGGAAGACCAAAAGAAACACTCAGAAGAACAATAATAAGAGAAGGAAGAACGTTGGGCCTAAATAATGTGCAAGAGCTAAGAGGAGTGGCGTCACAACGAACAACCTGGAGAGCACTGGTTTCTGCCTTATGCGCCGTGTTTGGCGCTTAAAGAATTTATTATTATTATTATTAGTCAAATGTTGCGTCCAATGTCAAATGTCCCTTGTTACGTCACAAATGGTATGTCCCTTATAAAATGTTACGTCCTTTGACAATTGCAACGTCTCCTGTCTAATGTTATTCATTTTCATCATTCATCACCCTTCAGCCCACCCCCAGGAGCATAGGCCTTCAGTAAACCCATGCCTTGACATGCCGTGCTTATTCTTTTTATTGATGTCTCCATCTCTCTTCTATATACACTTTTACAGTCGACCTCTTCCCCTCTTACCTTGAGGCTTCCATAACAAATGTTATTATGTCTCTTGTTACATTATTATTATCATTCATACTTCCAGTATTACAAATATCAGCACCATAAGTTTTTGTCTTGTGTAATCTGGCCTATAATGTATAATAAGGGGAACCGCAGAAGTGATTGCGTCATTAATTAGGCTGGATCGCTCCTAGGTTGCATATCCGGTGTTGCGTGTGAAAAATCACGCTAATGACCCCTGCCCACGAAACTCTGTTTTTGTGGTGCCTAGTTGACAGGGATTATAGTGTGATTTGCTTCCGTAGCTAGACGGTGTTGCCGTTCGGAAGGTACTGCGTTCGATTTTCCGGCGAGCCTATCACTTCTGTTGTTTTTTCCGCAGTCTATTTTTCTACTTCTTTATTTCTCACTAATGCCTGAAACATACCTTTGTGTGTGTAATATTTATTCCATTATTACATAACTTTTAATTAACATTGAGCAGAATTATTCTGTACTTTAAGAATAACTGTTTGAGTCACTGCGTGTCGGCGATCGTCATTGTTTCTTTTAGTGATGGTCTTCCGATGTTCAGAAATTCCCAGTAAAAAGGAACCCGTTACACGCCCATTGAGGCATATTGGGAATATGGTGTTAGACCCATATTTTCTTGACCATCGGTACACTAGGGGTGATGTGGTCAGCATCACGCCGCCTGCCGTAACCTTCCCAGAAGTTGCTTTGGTGCCCAATTCGTGAGGCTGGGTCGACCCCGGAGCCGTTTGCGGTCTAAAAAAAATCTCACCTCAACTGGGGATCGAACCATGGACCAATAAGCAATGAAGCCAGTGCACTAACCACTGCACTACCGCGGCTCTAAATAACGTAACTGAATTTCGCGTTTTTTTTTTTTAAAGCGGAGTGGGAAAGGAGTAAGCTAAAACAACCTATAATTGTCTCATCTTCGTAGTAGATGCACTCGAAGAAACAACACTACAAGATGTCGAAATATATGTATATCTTGGAGCAGTAAACACAAAAGTTTGAGGAGCAGTCAATGATATCACAATTAGAAGACAATAGACAAGTGAAGCTTTCATTGCATTTGGAAATATACGGCAATTAAAAGAAATCAAACAGAAAACAAAACTCAGGATCTTCAACTAAATGTCAGGTTAGTCCTGTTGGATGGCTCTGAAACACAGAGAACAACAGAAACAACAAACCAAGAACTTACAAACTTTCATCAATGGATGCTTGCCTAGAATAGAAGGTTTCAATTGACACGACAAGGTCACTAAAGTGGAACTGATGACAGAAAACTAGACAGATGCCTGTTGAACATGAGATGAGACGAAGAGGCTGGCGATCGATAAGACACACAATGAACACAGCTTCTGAAAGCATTAGTCAGCAGTTATTGTTCTAGAATCTCCAGAGGAAGAAAGGTAGAGATAGACTGAAAAAAACATACGGAGATTAGAGCTGGAAACATAAATTAAAGGGATGAAGAAAACAAGGAAAGCCCTGGATCTGATGACACCGGACTAGAGAACTTGGCATGAGTTTGTTGAAGATCTGATGACTTCGGACTAGAGGACTTGGCATGAGTTTGTTGAAGATCTGATGACATCGGACTAGAGGACTTGGCATGAGTTTGTTGAAGATCTGATGACATCGGACTAGAGGACTTGGCATGAGTTTGTTGAAGATCTGATGACATCGGACTAGAGGACTTGGCATGAGTTTGTTGAAGATCTGATGACATCGGACTAGAGGACTTGGCATGAGTTTGTTGAAGATCTGATGACATCGGACTAGAGGACTTGGCATGAGTTTGTTGAAGATCTGATGACATCGGACTAGAGGACTTGGCATGAGTTTGTTGAAGATCTGATGACATCGGACTAGAGGACTTGGCATGAGTTTGTTGAAGATCTGATGACATCGGACTAGAAGACTTGGCATGAGTTTGTTGAAGATCTGATGACATCGGACTAGAGGACTTGGCATGAGTTTGTTGAAGATCTGATGACATCGGACTAGAGGACTTGGCATGAGTTTGTTGAAGATCTGATGACATCGGACTAGAGGACTTGGCATGAGTTTGTTGAAGATCTGATGACATCGGACTAGAGGACTTGGCATGAGTTTGTTGAAGATCTGATGACACCGGACTAGAGGACTTGGCATGAGTTTGTTGAAGATCTGATGACACCGGACTAGAAGACTTGGCATGAGTTTGTTGAAGATCTGATGACATCGGACTAGAGGACTTGGCATGAGTTTGTTGAAGATCTGATGACATCGGACTAGAGGACTTGGCATGAGTTTGTTGAAGATCTGATGACATCGGACTAGAGGACTTGGCATGAGTTTGTTGAAGATCTGATGACATCGGGCTAGAGGACTTGGCATGAGTTTTGTGAAGATCTGATGACATCGGACTAGAGGACTTGGCATGAGTTTGTTGAAGATCTGATGACATCGGACTAGAGGACTTGGCATGAGTTTGTTGAAGATCTGATGACATCGGACTAGAGGACTTGGCATGAGTTTGTTGAAGATCTGATGACATCGGACTAGAGGACTTGGCATGAGTTTGTTGAAGATCTGATGACATCGGACTAGAGGACTTGGCATGAGTTTATTGAAGATCTGATGACATCGGACTAGAGGACTTGGCATGAGTTTGTTGAAGATCTGATGACATCGGACTAGAGGACTTGGCATGAGTTTGTTGAAGATCTGATGACATCGGACTAGAGGACTTGGCATGAGTTTGTTGAAGATCTGATGACATCGGACTAGAGGACTTGGCATGAGTTTGTTGAAGATCTGATGACATCGGACTAGAGGACTTGGCATGAGTTTGTTGAAGATCTGATGACATCGGACTAGAGGACTTGGCATGAGTTTGTTGAAGATCTGATGACATCGGACTAGAGGACTTGGCATGAGTTTGTTGAAGATCTGATGACATCGGACTAGAGGACTTGGCATGAGTTTGTTGAAGATCTGATGACATCGGACTAGAGGACTTGGCATGAGTTTGTTGAAGATCTGATGACATCGGACTAGAGGACTTGGCATGAGTTTGTTGAAGATCTGATGACATCGGACTAGAGGACTTGGCATGAGTTTGTTGAAGATCTGATGACATCGGACTAGAGGACTTGGCATGAGTTTGTTGAAGATCTGATGACATCGGACTAGAGGACTTGGCATGAGTTTGTTGAAGATCTGATGACATCGGACTAGAGGACTTGGCATGAGTTTGTTGAAGATCTGATGACATCGGACTAGAGGAGTGGCATGAGTTTGTTGAAGATCTGATGACATCGGACTAGAGGACTTGGCATGAGTTTGTTGAAGATCTGATGACATCGGACTAGAGGACTTGGCATGAGGTTGTTGAAGAGCTGGTGAAACTGGACTGGAGGACTTGGCATGAGTTTGTTGAAGATCTGATGACATCGGACTAGAGGACTTGGCATGAGTTTGTTGAAGATCTGATGACATCGGACTAGAGGACTTGGCATGAGTTTGTTGAAGATCTGATGACATCGGACTAGAGGACTTGGCATGAGTTTGTTGAAGATCTGATGACACCGGGCTAGAGGACTTGGCATGAGTTTGTTGAAGATCTGATGACATCGGACTAGAGGACTTGGCATGAGTTTGTTGAAGATCTGATGACATCGGACTAGAGGACTTGGCATGAGTTTGTTGAAGATCTGATGACATCGGACTAGAGGACTTGGCATGAGTTTGTTGAAGATCTGATGACATCGGACTAGAGGACTTGGCATGAGTTTGTTGAAGATCTGATGACATCGGACTAGAGGACTTGGCATGAGTTTATTGAAGATCTGATGACATCGACATCGGACTAGAGGACTTGGCATGAGTTTGTTGAAGATCTGATGACATCGGACTAGAGGACTTGGCATGAGTTTGTTGAAGATCTGATGACATCGGACTAGAGGACTTGGCATGAGTTTGTTGAAGATCTGATGACATCGGACTAGAGGACTTGGCATGAGTTTGTTGAAGATCTGATGACATCGGACTAGAGGACTTGGCATGAGTTTGTTGAAGATCTGATGACATCGGACTAGAGGACTTGGCATGAGTTTGTTGAAGATCTGATGACATCGGACTAGAGGACTTGGCATGAGTTTGTTGAAGATCTGATGACATCGGACTAGAGGACTTGGCATGAGTTTGTTGAAGATCTGATGACATCGGACTAGAGGACTTGGCATGAGTTTGTTGAAGATCTGATGACATCGGACTAGAGGACTTGGCATGAGTTTGTTGAAGATCTGATGACATCGGACTAGAGGACTTGGCATGAGTTTGTTGAAGATCTGATGACATCGGACTAGAGGACTTGGCATGAGTTTGTTGAAGATCTGATGACATCGGACTAGAGGACTTGGCATGAGTTTGTTGAAGATCTGATGACACCGGACTAGAGGACTTGCATGAGTTTGTTGAAGATCTGATGACATCGGACTAGAGGACTTGGCATGAGTTTGTTGAAGATCTGATGACATCGGACTAGAGGACTTGGCATGAGTTTGTTGAAGATCTGATGACATCGGACTAGAGGACTTGGCATGAGTTTGTTGAAGATCTGATGACATCGGACTAGAGGACTTGGCATGAGTTTGTTGAAGATCTGATGACATCGGACTAGAGGACTTGGCATGAGTTTGTTGAAGATCTGATGACATCGGACTAGAGGACTTGGCATGAGTTTGTTGAAGATCTGATGACACCGGACTAGAGGACTTGGCATGAGTTTGTTGAAGATCTGATGACATCGGACTAGAGGACTTGGCATGAGTTTGTTGAAGATCTGATGACATCGGACTAGAGGACTTGGCATGAGTTTGTTGAAGATCTGATGACATCGGACTAGAGGACTTGGCATGAGTTTGTTGAAGATCTGATGACATCGGACTAGAGGACTTGGCATGAGTTTGTTGAAGATCTGATGACATCGGACTAGAGACTTGGCATGAGTTTGTTGAAGATCTGATGACATCGGATCGTTGAAGATCTGATATCGCACTAGAGGACTTGGCATGAGTTTGTTGAAGATCTGATGACATCGGACTAGAGGACTTGGCATGAGTTTGTTGAAGATCTGATGACATCGGACTAGAGGACTTGGCATGAGTTTGTTGAAGATCTGATGACATCGGACTAGAGGACTTGGCATGAGTTTGTTGAAGATCTGATGACATCGGA
Organism: Oreohelix idahoensis; assembly: GCA_024509875.1. Taxonomy (NCBI): domain Eukaryota; kingdom Metazoa; phylum Mollusca; class Gastropoda; order Stylommatophora; family Oreohelicidae; genus Oreohelix; species Oreohelix idahoensis. The sequence goes on from JAMPIV010022639.1 coordinate 69,268, forward strand.
CTAGAGGACTTGGCATGAGTTTGTTGAAGATCTGATGACATCGGACTAGAGGACTTGGCATGAGTTTGTTGAAGATCTGATGACATCGGACTAGAGGACTTGGCATGAGTTTGTTGAAGATCTGATGACATCGGACTAGAGGACTTGGCATGAGTTTGTTGAAGATCTGATGACATCGGACTAGAGGACTTGGCATGAGTTTGTTGAAGATCTGATGACATCGGACTAGAGGACTTGGCATGAGTTTGTTGAAGATCTGATGACTTCGGACTAGAGGACTTGGCATGAGTTTGTTGAAGATCTGATGACTTCGGACTAGAGGACTTGGCATGAGTTTGTTGAAGATCTGATGACATCGGACTAGAGGACTTGGCATGAGTTTGTTGAAGATCTGATGACATCGGACTAGAGGACTTGGCATGAGTTTGTTGAAGATCTGATGACATCGGACTAGAGGACTTGGCATGAGTTTGTTGAAGATCTGATGACACCGGACTAGAGGACTTGGCATGAGTTTGTTGAAGATATGATGACACCGGACTAGAGGACTTGGCATGAGTTTGTTGAAGATCTGATGACACCGGACTATAGGACTTGGCATGAGTTTGTTGAAGATCTGATGACACCGGACTAGAGGATTTGGCATGAGTTTGTTGAAGATCTGATGACATCGGACTAGAGGACTTGGCATGAGTTTGTTGAAGACCTATGTTCCTTGGGGAACTTAAAGGTAATGCTAATGATGATGTATAAAACATTCGCTCACTTATAAGAGACAAAAGACTGTGATTCGCCGAAATAAGTTAAAGATCCGCAAGATCTGGATATCAGAACGAAAGAAATTAGAAGAGAATAGTCCGTAATCATATTTGTTTCCTCAGCCTCCAATGTCCTCGCAATTGTTCATGTCTATTGATTACATCGCCATTTCCAGCAACGCATATATCTTTATCATGTTTCCTTAGATACGCTTATTGTGATGCATCATTGTTTCCCTAGATACCGCTATTGTCCGCTGTATATTTTATACGGCGCACTGTCAATAGAAGTTCTCAAGAGATGACGAAGTACACATAGTATTCTTTGGAGATCGATACGCTAATATTTGCGATATTTTTTCTGGGTTGTAGATAAGACATGACTTTAGAAATCATCCACACATATCCAGGGATTCCCCCTGTGGTGAAATATGTTGAGAACCGAGCACTGCACATTAAGCTTGGAGGCGTCACGTGAGCCCCAGACGTAACTCTGGTTATCACATGACTGGCTGCGTGCAGAAGGATCTCACTATAGGCAAGGAGGGGGGGGGGGGGGGCTAAGAAGTGAATATGTGTAGGACGTGATAATTCATTTGGAGAGCCCAGAACCATAGCACAGTATTTCAACTCGGCATATTTGGGGAGCTCTCTTGGATGGCACAGAATGACACGCGCTTCTTCATCCTAATGTGACAGCGCCATCTTGAGGTCTGTCGTTCTAGGCGCTGGCCCCATCTGGGCAGTCATATTGTCTATGTGGTTTAGTGCTTTTTGATCATGTTATCTTCAAGCAGATTTATTACAAGGCCATAATAAGCCTACGAATTAGTTGTGTTTTTGCTCTAGTTGTGTAAATCTGTGTTTTCATGCATTCTGGAGCAATAATCGCGTGTGTTATCTGTGTGGCGCAGATTAATACGCGAGCGCGCAGTAAATTGAGTGGTTAGGCCAGGGCTTATAAAAAGGGGTAGCAAGCGGCGAAACCGGTCTATGTTTGAGAGAGCCGCCCAGTGAGAACAGACTAAGAAGACACACAAGAGCCAAGCTGTAAATGCCTTGAGCACGTGAGTTAATTTAAATTATAAAGCCAAGAATATTATTTTATGTCCAGTTGATTATTATTGTTATGTGAACATGGTTTGTGAGAGCACGTGGGCGTACGTGGAGATGTATATTTCTCTTCTCCGCTCCTGAGGGAGCATGGGGCCACCGGTGTGGTTTGTCTCAGCATGAAGCATTCAGATGCTCTTGCAGTAGTGGTTTCGGTAGCAACCTATGTTACCCGGTGCGATTGCCAGCCTCATGCACAACACCATACTAGTCGCATTGGACGACACGCATGAGTGTGTGAGATAGTTGATGATATCAGGTGGGCGCATGTTTTCTGTATGGTAAGTGTTATTATCCATGCTATTGATGTTCACTTAGACATGGTTTTATTTATTGTTTTTCAGACAGTCCATGAACACTGACTGGGTGTTCGTTTGATTGTTTGTTGGATTGTTTGTTTGGTGTTCGGTTCTGTTCGGTAGAATTAAATGTTGATCTGCATAAGGCTTTGGGTTGCTTGAATTGTTAAGTCTGCTGCTGAGAGGGTTGCAAGCAACCAATAATTGCAACCCCTGTCAAACGATCCTTTATAAATTTTCTTGGTGCACGGGTCTTGGGTGTGAGGTACATCTAGCCCCTGTCACAAGTGGCGTCGTCGGCAGGATTGACAGACAGCACGCAGTGAAGCAACTCTTCAGCAATCAGAGCAGCAACAGCCGAAACAGTAGAACACCCAGTTCAGTGCAAGGCGAGGGACGGGATCATCCAGTTTGTCAAGATTTCTAGTCAACTCTACTAGCAACAAGATGGCGGCACGCAACACACGCGCTGCTAGTAGAACTGATAACGAAGATGTGGCTGAGGTGGATGACCCTGTAGTAGGGCTAAATCGTCAACCAGAACGAGTGCTCCCAATGGGCTGATCACCCGTTGGCTTGTCACACCGATTACGGAAACAACGGCAGATGGATCTATTTGTTGTTGCCCTAAAGACGCCGCTAGGCGTGATGGGAAACTACAACAGAGAAAATCAATCTGCTGTTGCCCTTAAGACGCCACAAGGCGTGATGGCCTCTGACTGCTTGGTCGGTCTTTGGCTAAGGACGGAAGAAGAAGAAGAAGAAGAAGAACGAGTGCAGTACATCGTGGTACCTACTCACAAGAGGGTGCGGTGCTTTGGGGAGCGCACGGGTCCTACGGCCGAGGAATATGTCAGAGAGGTGAGAGCTGCCTGGAGAGTAGGGATGATGAGTAAAGAGGACCAGGCAGATGTTATTCTTGACAGTGTGACCCCAAGTGTCCGCAGGGAGCTGAGGATTCAGGCTGATGATGATGACCCAGAATCGATGCTACATTCCATTCTTAGGGTGTATGGGGAGCGTCGGAGCATCCCAGAAGTAATGGCCGCGTTCTACTCTACCCGGCAAGGTGCAAGGGAGTCTCTTTGGGAATTCTCCCATCGCATTCACGAGGTGTTTGAAAGTGTTGTAAGGGCACAAAGGCAGAACAACGTCACTCCCTTGGCGCCATCCTTTCTTCGTGACCAGTTTGCACTGTGTCAGATACGCATGCATTAAACGCAGAAGTAGAGCGGCTGAGAGCACAGGTGGCTCAATTAGAGGCTAAAATTGATGCGATGTCTCAGGAGCAGGGGAGACGTACCAGGACAGTTCGTTGTTTTAGATGCAGAGAACTAGGCCACGTACAGAATCGATGTCCACAGGCATTAAACTAGACCCCTCTGCGGCTGGGAGTCAGGTTACAGAAGGGGAGCAGAATGGCTCAAAGATAAAGAGGGTTGGTGGTCGACCGGAGTGTGAGGTGCTTATTGCAGGGAAGAAAGTCAAAGGCGGCCAGGGATGTAAGGGTAGCAGGAGGCGACCCAGGGCACCAAGGAAGCCTAGGAAAATAAGATGCTTCAACTGTGGAGACCTTTCGAACCACATGGCAGCCAAGTGTCCCCAGGGCCCGCTTCCTAAGCGATGTTTCCATTGTAGGTCCCCGGACCATTTGATATCGGTTTGCCCATCAAAGAGCGCCCTCTCTAAGCGTACCAACACATCTACATTGCCGTCACAGTGCAAGCCAAGAGATGGCCGTGGCAACTGTCACCATAAGGGCGCCAGGAAAAGTGGTCGACATTTAGAGGAGGAGACTCATCTAAAACTCGTTGAAGGACACGTTTCCAGGCTACGAGGGGCGCACGTAAGAGCAGAGCCACCGTTGCAGAGTTTTGCAGCAGTCCGGAAAGAGAGATGTGACAAGCTGTCGTGTTCTACTCCACTACAGGTCGGAGAATTGGTGAAGAAGAGAATGCACGACGCTGAGAGATCCGAGATTCGTGATATGTGGTCAGAAGACGAGTACGTTGTAGTTCGTGCTCCCACAATGACAGGGGGTCCATATATCATCCAACGAATGGACAGAGCGAGTCCGAGCATTAGAGTAACCAGCAATGACCTGAGACGAAGTGAAGGAAAAGGTGATCCTCCAGATTTGGAGAATACGACTGAAGCGCCTGATTTAGTGCAGTTGTCGGGACGACAACAAAATCAGGCGGGGAATATGTGACAGCGCCATCTTGAGGTCTGTCGTTCTAGGCGCTGGCCCCATCTGGGCAGTCATATTGTCTATGTGGTTTAGTGCTTTTTGATCATGTTATCTTCAAGCAGATTTATTACAAGGCCATAATAAGCCTACGAATTAGTTGTGTTTTTGCTCTAGTTGTGTAAATCTGTGTTTTCATGCATTCTGGAGCAATAATCGCGTGTGTTATCTGTGTGGCGCAGATTAATACGCGAGCGCGCAATAAATTGAGTGGTTAGGCCAGGGCTTATAAAAAGGGGTAGCAAGCGGCGAAACCGGTCTATGTTTGAGAGAGCCGCCCAGTGAGAACAGACTAAGAAGACACACAAGAGCCAAGCTGTAAATGCCTTGAGCACGTGAGTTAATTTAAATTAGCATTAGTTTTCTAGGATTCTGAAATAATATCGATGTGGCTATTTTAATGTTTAATGGAATAAATAGATAGATAGATAGATGTGAAAGTTTAAGAGCGATTATTTCATTCTTCAGAAAGGCAGACATAGTGTGAGGCTATTAAGATTAACGATCGCAAGATAGTAGCCTCGTGGTGATAAAAGGCGGCGATAGCGAGTCTGATTAAACACGCTCCGCGTGGTAAACCTATCATATGTTATGCCGAGCGACACGCGGTGTATTTAGTTCCAGTTTTTGGTTAAAGCCAAGAATATTATTTTATGTCCAGTTGATTATTATTGTTATGTGAACATGGTTTGTGAGAGCACGTGGGCGTACGTGGAGATGTATATTTCTCTTCTCCGCTCCTGAGGGAGCATGGGGTCACCGGTGTGGTTTGTCTCAGCATGAAGCATTCAGATGCTCTTGCAGTAGTGGTTTCGGTAGCAACCTATGTTACCCGGTGCGATTGCCAGCCTCATGCACAACACCATACTAGTCGCATTGGACGACACGCATGAGTGTGTGAGATAGTTGATGATATCAGGTGGGCGCATGTTTTCTGTATGGTAAGTGTTATTATCCATGCTATTGATGTTCACTTAGACATGGTTTTATTTATTGTTTTTCAGACAGTCCATGAACACTGACTGGGTGTTCGTTTGATTGTTTGTTGGATTGTTTGTTTGGGGGTAATTTGTTTTACATGATGATGATGCCAACCCCATGCACAACCTTATTTCAGCCGCACTGTACGACATGCTAGAGGATGCAGTAGTCCTAATCTTTGTCTTTTGCCTCTTCAGAGACCCCCGGGTAACTACATGGGGCAGCGGTGTATATAGGCTGCACTGTTTTCAAATTCCAGTACTCTGGAACGTAAAAAGGAATTTGATATGGTCAAGGTAGATCGATACAGAGCTCATTGTTTTTAAAGTGGATTCCTACAACTCCTGGGTTACCTGTGTAAAACAATGATTAGGGACTTTCGATGTGTAAAATAAACAGAACAAATACTACTGAGCTAGGAGGAAAGCTACATACTTTCGTAAAATGAGTGATTGCGTAGAATAGAAGGATTGAAATGGTAAGACAAAGGTTACCAATATGGAACTGATGACAAGAACCAGAACACAAGCGCCTGTGGGACTAGAGGTGAGAAGAAGACGTTGGCGATGGATAGGACACAGATTGAGGAACCCCGTTGATAGGACATAGATTGAGGAACCCCGTTGATAGGACACAGATTGAGGAACCCTGTTGATAGGACACAGATTGAGGAACCCCGTTGATAGGACACAGATTGAGAAACCCCGTTGATAGGACACAGATTGAGAAACCCCGTTGATAGGACACAGATTGAGGAACCCCGTTGATAGGACACAGATTGAGGCACCCCGTTTATAGCATTACAAGGCAGTTCTTGTTCTAGAATAGCCAGGGTGAGAAAGTCAAACAAACAAATACTAAAGAGATCCCCCCCACACACACACACACAAACACATACACACACATGAGATGATAACTGGAAACAGAAGTGAAAATAACGAGGAAGAAGTGAAAAGAACTTGAGCGGGACGGGAACACGTGACATGTGCTTGTTGACGTCCTATACTCCTTGCGGAACCAAAGGGTATTGAACTGAAACAAAATTGAATAGGAGAAACGTGCAGCCCATGGCCATCGATTTACATCTAATATGTAAATATAATGATGCCTTTAGATCAAGGGTTCTTAGACACTTTTGACCATGGACCTCTTTGATTGTCAGATCAAGTCTTCGAGGTTCTTTGATTACCCGATGAAGTTACGGGGCCCATTGATTTTCAAATGAAGGCTTATGGGCCATTTGATTGTCCGATGAAGGCTAGGGGGCCCTTAGGTGAAATCTACGGACTCCCTCTTAGAAAAAAATGTACGTAGACGCATAGTTAAAATTTGTCCATACAAATAATACATATCATTACAAAGAAAAATCGCTAAGCTTACATACAGTCGAACTAAAATAAGAATAAAAAATGTGTAGAAAGAATATAATTCTTTAAATGCAACAATGTATGATAATTTTTCGAGTACCAATTTAGCAGAAAATAAAATTCAAACATGTAGGTTATGTACACGGAGTACCTTCGGATCCATTAATGGACTCCCAAGCGATCCGTGAGTCGCAGGCTATGAAACCTTGCTTTTACAATATTATACATTGGTATTCTTGTTATCTTCGCAAATATTTTGAAAGCAAAATAGTGCTTAAGGGAAAGTCATTATTGTGTTACTTCCCTTGAAAGTTGTGTCGGCTCTTTCGATCAAACTCCGCGGATAAATCCATTTTACTGCGATTTATTCGTTGTTTGGGTAATAATAGATTGTTCTTGCTTCAGAATATCTATGGCCTGAATTTATGTGTATTGTTTGTCTGAGTAGGACGAGTCTGTCTTATATCTGTATATCTTTACATATCTAAGTCGAACTATATGTTCTGTTGTCTCTAGAGAGGTCGAAGGCTATTCGGCGGATGTGTCGCTAGAGGGTGGTGTGATTTGGCTTCGTCCTGATAGGGACTGTGTTTTTCCATGTCGGCCTGTCGCCGGGGAAAAAGTGATCTCAGTATTTGTGGGGAAGGTGATAGTCGTCTAAACCTATCGTGTATGCTTTACCCCAGTGTTTAGTCGTATTGCCAAGGAATGGCAGTTTCATATTTCCTATACCAAGGTAATCAAAGATACTCTTATGAACTCTCGATCGAAGCCACCATTTTCGATAGTTACGATTTGAATGTCTAAGAGAATATATTTGACTCGATGAAAACGACTTCGATTCCTAGCAGCACTATATCCTGTAGATTGCAGTCAATTGTTCATGATCAAATCTACAGAGCAATGAAATGTTTTATGAATGACTAACTTTAGGACAGATTCATTATCTGTATCCAAACGTGAGTGACAGCTCACGAGTGAAGCCATCTTGGAACCAAAACATGTAGTGACTTTCAAGAAGAGAAAAGGGATGCCCGTATTATCGCTTGATCAGTCCAGAGATCACTGCTACACATGAGAACCCATTGCTAGCGGTTCAATATTATTATATGGAAAAATATGTGCTGAACATTATGTTGAAGAATCGTCGCTAGACGAGATTAGGTTTAGAAGCCATCTGAAATATTGTTTATAAGCTGACGTGCTCAGTCAGTGAAGTCAGATGATATATGTATGGGCGATACTGAGTGCTTGGCTACTGACAGTCCATTATACAATTATTCTACATGAGTGCCCATGTAACATTGCAAGACCATTTGTCCACTGTACTATGATGTATTATGGCAACCTGTGATTTGTCACTATCTGTGCTGTCGAGTGTGTACGTCCAATTAAACTTTAGAAAAGGTACACAGTCGTTGGTGTCGATGACTTCCAGCCATACATGAGTGTGAGAAAAGAACATTTTTTGTCAACACCACGAACCTTTATCATCATTCGCACATTATACACTCAATCCATGTCTACACACCACTGCGTAGGTCAAGTTGACATTCCTTACGTACTGTGGTGTGATAGTTATAAATATAACCCTAGATATTTCACAAGACTAATAAGATTAACAAGTGTTACAATACACTGAACTAACTCACGTGTGTAAAGTTTTTGATATAATTATCTTACATTTATTTGTTCTGGATCAAGTTTTATTTTGACCAGAACTTGTTTTAAAAGAAGGATTTAAAATTTATGAAAATTATGCATGGAATGTTACATAATAAATGTAAAGGTGTACATATTTAAGTACTAGAATAGTTAGTTTTATTAAAATGTTCTGGTAGTCAGCTACTAGGGAGGATATTTATTGTCTGTGCTGTTGGGGTGGTCTCATCACACCTGTCTATATTGACTACATAGTGTCCAGAAAATGGTGGGAATTTTTATGGGGTATCTGCAACTTAATGGGGTTGGTGAATATCCAGCAGACCAGAGGCTCACTCATCTGGTATTTGTAGCTCTGGTGCTGAAATCAGGTGGTCCCACCTCTCCGTGCTGGCGGGCAATAATGGTGGTCTCTGTCACAAGGACTGCACAGATACACTTGTGTAAATCACCACCCGAATAGATACTTCTTCGTTTGACGACGACAGAAACTCGCAGCTCTGCAATCAAAGTATGGGCCATGTGTCAAAATCTATTCTCTACCCACGTCTGGACACCACACTGACACAACAACCACATTATACAGACAGGTCAGATCTCTCTGACCAAACAGCACAGTTACCATGGTGGGTTTACATCCGATAGATCCTCCCAGACTATAGATTCTGAAAAATAATTATTAGTTTTCTACCCTAAAAGAGGATAGGTAATATGTTTCCTTATTCTCAACTCTTGCTCTGTCTTGCATAATCCTTGCTGGTGTTTAAGTACATTGTTAGTCCCTAGACCCTGACTTGGGCGGGGGGTCTAGAGCAAAATCCCTACTTGTTTGTAAGGCTAGATTATGATATGGCAGTATCAAATCACTCGAACATGAAACAATATTCAAAATATATAAAGAAATAATTTCAATCTTACCAGATTATGAATAAATCACACAGAACTGCTAGCAAAACTCAGCTCAGCTGCTGGCTATAGGATGGCGTCCCTAAATTTAACTCACTGTCTTTCATATGGGAAAACACCACACTTTAAAATCTGTGTCTAACACTGAACAATTATTGAAGAATTACCCCAAATGCGCTCTGAGCGCTAATAATATGATTGTCTGTGGCCAATCACTGCCGAGGTTTATTTTTAATTTCAAATTTCCTCACTAAAGTCATTTCAGTCAAGCTTCAGTCACGTATGGATGGTTATCTGTTAGTCTGTCCGTCTCTACTTGTGTTTCTACAAAATTGTGCTCGATTTTTTGACCCAACCGTTCTCTCCCCTTCAAATTTTTGTTGTAAAAAGTTTATTTTAAAATTTAGACACAGCTACCACCAATGTCCCTTCACTTCTATGCCAAGTAAATTTGAACACCTGTGTCCAAGGTCGTGTTTTGTGTGCAAATAACGACACTTTTTATTCAAGGCAGTCTGTCGATGATGTAAACTACACTGTCTTTTGTCATTATTTTCAATATTATCTATCCGTCTTTAAAATTAAAACCATATTAGTTCACTGCTCAGAATAGGCCATCTGGCCAGCTAATTTTTATATTCCTAACATTAATATTAAGAAAAATTTACTTTTTAATTTTTGTAATTTTTTTCAGACATCTGCGTTCTTCCGCTCAAATTCAAATCAAGCGCTTGGTATCGCAAAACGTCCAATTCCGTACCTCGTGTCAATTTGGGGACTTGAAGTTTTTTACCTTCATCCATTTCCCCCCCCCCCCCCCCCCCCCAATTGCGTCTCTTAGCCTTTCCAGTCATATTTTTTTCCCTTTTGATACTCCGTTCCCCTCCGGTCTAGCAAGTCAATTTTATAGAGGATGATGACCCGCGGTCTAGGCGATCATGTACATCAGCAGCCTACGCATTATGTTTTTTATCCTTAAATGTTATCTTTGGAGGTATTTTACCGTTGTATCTCTGTCAATTTCACTACACATCTCCCCACTTGAAAACATGCCTATGGCAAGTTCCAAAACCAGCGATACACATAGGTAAAATTACTCCTCCCGTCTGCCACTACTCTAATTTTGATCACAGGGGTGCCGACTGAGGAAATCTGCACCGACATTCAATTTGCCTGGGATATATTGGATACTAAACTGATAAGGTTGAAGCAATAAAGACCACCTCAGCAATCTTGCGTTTTCATGCTTAGCCTGAGACAAGAACACGAGAGGCTGATGATCCGTCTCCACCACAAATGTCCTACCATACAGATAGATTTGAAACTTCTTTATTGCCCAGATTAATGCTAAACATTCTTTTTCGCTTGTGGAGTATCCTTGTTCCGCCTTATTCAATTTGCGGCTTGCATAAGCGACTGGTTTCAGTTCCCCATCAGGTGAAGATGATCTTTGCAACAAAGCCCCTCCTAGTCCTACATTACTTGCATCGGTTCTTAAGACAAAGTCCTGTGTCAAATCAGGCAGTTTGAGAATAGGCTTGCTAGTGAGTTTTTTCCTTTAACTCTTGGAACGCTAATTCACATTGTGCAGTCCAAATAATTTTATCTGGAAGTCCCTTGCGAGTCAGATCAGTCAGAGGAGCACAAATAGCGTTAAAATTTTTGATGTATTTCTGATAAAATCCGCATAACGACACGAATGATCGCACGTCCTTTTTTGTTTGCGGCCTAGGTGCTCTCTGCAGTTTTTTCCAAGTTCTTAGGATCAGGGGTCATATTACCCTGATATACAGTGTGTCCCAAGAATTCCAACTCTTTGCATCCAATACAACATTTTGTTGGCCTAGCAGTTAAGTTCGCCTCCCGAAGTCTATCAAACAACATCTCCAGAGCTTCAATGTGTTCTTCAAATGTCTCTGTGGCGACGAGAATATCATCCATGAAATTCGTGATACATGGGTTATTCAGGGGATCCAACAATTTGCGCATCATCCTTGAAAACACACTCGGAGCATTTTTCAGTCCGAATGGTAGCATATTGAATTCACAATGTCCATCCGAAGTGCTAAAAGCCAAATAAGGTCTCACTTCAGGCTTCACTGGGATCTGGTAATAGCCTTTACTAAGATCCACCTTTGAAAAGTATTTTGCCTTGTTCAGTCTGGCAAATAACTGTTTTGTGTCTGGTAATGGATCCACTTGTCCTTCTGTGACAGCATTCAGTTTCCTGTAATCTATGCACAGTCTGTGTTCCCCAGACGGTTTTCTCAAAACGACACTAGAACTAAAAGATGATTCACTGTGCGAAATAATCCCCTCCTTCAACAAATACTCTATTTCTTCCTTCAATGCCTTCTCCTTCGCGAACGGAATAGAATAGGCTCTCATACAGATTGGGTTTGAGTCTACCAGTTTCATGTCATACTGTAGCAAATTTGTATGGCCTGGTTTATCTGTTAATACATCTGTATGTTCCTCCAGAACCTGTTGAACTCTCTCCCTCTGGTTTTTAGTCAGGTGCTTACTGACTTTTACCTGTGCTGCTGTTTCACAAGGATGTAATGGGTATTCATGTGAGGTGAGTGGTTCTTTTTGCATCTGGGTTGCAATAGCCAAGGTCAATAAGGGGGTGCTTTCCTGGAGTGGTCTGTCCAGATACTTCTTTAACAGGTTTACATGATAAACTTTTTCCTTCCCCTTTTTGTCAATTTTATAGTTTGTTCTAGACACCTTCTCTAGAACCGTATATGGACCTTGCCAACCAATTTGTAATTTATTCTGGCTTCCGGGTAGTAGAAGCAGCACCTTCTCTCCGACTGCCAGTTCCCTGTCCTTTGCCTTCCTATTAAAATATGCTGCATGTTTCTTCCTGGCTTGCTTCAAATTATCATTTGCCAGTTTCCATCCAGCTTTCAAACGAGTGGTCAGTTCGTTCACGTATTGATACGATGAGGTAACAGTCTCTTCCGCCTTCTCATCTGTCCAGGTCCTTAATAGGGCTTCTAATGGACCTTTTATTGGCCTCCCAAATAGCAGAGTTGCGGGAGCCATCCCGGTTGAACTATGTGGTACCTCCCGGTACGCAAACAATGCGGCGGGCAGGAATTGATCCCACAGATCCGGTTTTTTCGTGTGCCAGCTTTCTCAGGATAGAAATGAGAGTCCCGTTGAACCTCTCTACCTGGCCGTTCCCTTGTGGATGGTACGGACTACAATGAAAGTGCCTGGCTTGAAATAGCTTAAAAACTTCTTCCGTTAGTTTCCCCTTGAACTGAGAACCATTATCCGTCAAGATTTGATGCGGGAATCCTAATCGGGTAAATATTGTAAGTAGTGCCTCTGCTACATGTTTTGAATCAATTGATGGCAGGGCTACCGCCTCTCCCCACATAGAACAAGTGTCCACCAGAGTAAGGATGTAACTGTTCCTCCTCCTCTTGGTCCGAGTGAGAGGTCCTACAATATCCACTGCAACCCTCTCAAAAGGTGTTCCCACTATGGGCATTTCCCCTAGAGTTGCAGGAGCAGTCCAGTGCTTTGGAGCTACCCTTTGACATTCTGGGCAGGATTTGACATATCTTTTTATATCCTCCGTTATCCCTGGCCAGAAGTAATGACAAGCTATACGCTGTCCTGTGGCGCTGATCCCCATGTGACCACTGAAGGGAATCGCATGCCCGAGTTCCATCACTTTATCTCTATATGAAGTGGGAAGAACCAGCTGGTTGTGACCATTTGTTCCAGTTCCGGCCTTCCTGTATAAGAGTTTGTTCTTCATGAAATATTCCCCCTTGCTCGGAGGTGTGTGGCATTTGGGCAATTTTTTAAAACAGGGCTTGAGTGTCCTATCCTCAGCCTGCGCCTTCCTCATCTCCTCTGGATGAGCATTTATAGGTTCACCTTCTTCCTCCTTCTTCTGTGACCTGGTCTGCACTGTCGCCATGATCACAGGTTTCTCGGGATTCCCCAAGAAGACGTATCTACACCCCAATATCAGAGGGTAGATTGGTTTATCTATCACTGCTGCTCTGATTTCTCCTTCCACATAGCGAGTTTTCACCGTTATCCTTGCGATGGGAAGTGTCATGAGTGGTATGTCCTTAGTCGCCCCTTGTATTTCCACTGTTTCTGTGGGTATACTGACTTGGGTCCACTAGGCTAGACTTCACAACTGAATCATAATCCAAACCTGTATCATAAAGGCACCTTATGGTGACCCCATTACAAATAACATCCTCACAAACTGGGGGGGGTGATAAGGTTCCTGTTGTCCCTTAGGATTAACCTTTAATCTTTGCGTCCCCGACTTCATTGCAGCAATGTTTGAAGGTTTCCTTCTACAAAATTCGGTGTTATGGTTATCCTTCTTGCACCATTTACACCATCTTTTTCCTTGGTTCAACGGTTTTCTTTCATTGAACTTTTGGTCATTGAACTGTGAGTTTCTGTCGCGATAGTCATTTCTTGGCCGCTCAAAGTTTGTCCTACCTTTATTTCCCTGCTCTCTATTATCAAATTTATTAAATTGCTGTGGAGCTTTAAAATTGTCTATGTGCTTCTTTTTAGCACGACTTACCTCTGCCTGAGCTGCCTGATACCTCTCAGCAACATTTAAAATTTCCCCCAACTTCTCTGCACCTTGTTCCATGAGAAATTTTCTCATGTCTGGAGCCATGGACTCTCTCAATTGCTCAATCATGATCATTTCTTTAAGATCTTGGGTCTTCCCCAGAGCCGTCCATTTCTCCAAATAGGTTTCTAGTCTAGCAGAGAATTGGTGGTATGTCTCCCCAGACAACAGTTTGGCATTTCTAAATTTCTTACGATAAAATTCACCATTCTTCTCGTACCTTAATAACAAAGCCTGCTTTAACATGTCATAATTGTCTTGGTCTTCCCTGTTCATTTTGGCAAATACTTCATAAGAAGTACCTCTCAATCCCTGTGATAGCTTTAAACTCCACCTCTCTCTCTCTCTAACCCATATGTAGTAGCTAATAACTCAAAACGTCCTAGGTACCCCTCTATGTCATCGTCTTTTTCAACAAAATGGTCTAAATGAAACCCCATAGCTGAGTTTGAGGCTCCCAGACTGGGCGTAGCATCTGAGGCAAAAGGGCTGGCACCATTTTCAGGAGCCGGGCCTTGTAATTCCAGCTCCCTTAGTCGTAATTCGTGCTCCCTTTGCAACCTTCTATCTTCTGCCTCCCTTTCGGCAGTCAACCTTTTTTTCTTCTGCCTCCCTTTGCTGTCGTTTTCTTCTGCCTCCCTTTGCTGTCGTTTTTCTTCTGCCTCCCTTTGCTGTCGTTTTTCTTCTGCCTCAATCTGCAGCCTCTTAATTTCTCTATCAGCCTCAATTTGTAACCTCTTCTCTTCAGCTACCTTTCTATCTTCCCTTTCAATATATTTATCACATTCAGTCGTTACGTATTGAATTAAAATTTGACCATCCATTCCCATCTCCTTCGCGGTGAGCACAGCAGCTGATCTAAATTTTGCCAGCTCCGCCATACTTTTTCAGACAATATAATAATATACAAGCTAAATCTCTAACCAGTAAATACACTAAGTACTTCTTATGACTATAGTCTAACTAATTCTAACTAACCAGTTAACTAATTAATTATTACTGGCTGTGAAGATTCACCAACTTTTATCTGCAGGGACACTTTTAATTTTAAAGGAAATTTTACAATTTATTTCCCTACTTTTATTTCTCCCACCAGGAGATCCTAATATTACTGTTGTGTGATAGTTATAAATAATACCCATAGATATTAACAAGACTAATAAGATTAATAAATGATACAGTACACTGAACTAACTCACGTGTGTAAAGTTTTTGATATAATTATATTACATTTATTTGTTCTGGATCAAGTTTTATTTTGACCAGAACTTGTTTTAAAAGAAGGATTTAAAATTTATGAAAATTATGCATGGAATGTTACATAATAAATGCAAAAGTGTACATATTTAAGTACTAGAATAGTTAGTTTTATTAAAATGTTCTGGTAGTCAGCTACTAGGGAGGATATTTATTGTCTGTGCTGTTGGGGTGGTCTCATCACACCTGTCTATATTGACTACAAAGTGTCCAGAAAATGGTGGGAATTTTTATGGGGTATCTGCAACTAAATGGGGTTGGTGAATATCCAGCAGACCAGAGGCTCACTCATCTGGTATTTGTAGCTCTGGTGCTGAAATCAGGCGGTCCCACCTCTCCGTGCTGGCGGGCAATAATGGTGGTCTCTGTCACAAGGACTGCACAGATACACTTGTGTAGATCACCACCCGAATAGATACTTCTTCGTGGACGACAGAAACTCGCAGCTCTGCAATCAAAGTATGGGCCATGTGTCAAAATCTATTCTCTACCCACGTCTGGACACCACACTGACACAACAACCACATTATACAGACAGGTCAGATCTCTCTGACCAAACAGCACAGTTACCATGGTGGTTTACATCCGATAGATCCTCCCAGACTA